>JBCFYV010005280.1:0-11791 GCA_039000515.1 Timema cristinae
ATCCGAAGGGTTTTCGGGTTTGATTTCCCCCGTCCCAAAAAAACTCATTTTTCAATTTTAAGAATATGGTTTTAAATAAGTGGGGGGAAATTGCCTCAAATAAAATGCTTTGATGATAGCTTTCGGCTATCTGAATTTATTTAATTTAAAGCAATCCAAAAATACCAAAAAATTTTAAAATAATTGTCAATTGGCCTTAAAAAACATTGCCAAATAGCCCAAATCGCGGGTTGGGGGTGGTTTGTCTGAAAGGCTGGGGGATCTTATAAAACACATTGGTTTTAAAAACCCGGGCGACTTCTGCCCATACCCTCAAAGCTTATTCTTTTTAAAAAAAAGAGGGGAAAGAATGACCATGGGGGATGGGGGGCGAATCTTGGGATAGCTTCCCTTGGGTTGGGGAGCTTTTTACCCTACCCAAAGGCCCGAAGGTCCCCGGGGTTTGATTCCCGTGTTTCCCCGGTTTCAATTTTCGCAATTAAAGAAAATCTAAGTGGTGGGTTTAAACCCCTCTAAAAGTTTAAAAATGATAGTTTCAGGGTTTTTCTGTTTTATTAATTTTTCCCCCTAACCCAATTTTTATTTATAATTTTTCAAAATTTTGGGGGGTTTTAAAGCCCAAAATACCGAGACGCAGGTGGCCCGCATTGTCTGATGGGGTTATAATTCCCCTTTTTGGGTCACCCTGTTTTTAAGCTGGGCGACTTCCACCTGTTTCCCTCAAAGACACTGCATTAAAATATGGGGGGTGAAAAAAAAGGGGGCCTTGGGATGGGGGGAAACCCGGGGAAAAAGCTCAGTTGGGTTTTAAAAAGGGAAAGGGGCCCTACCAACCCGAAGGGGGCCCAAAGGGTTTGATTTTTCCCCCGGTTTTAAAGGTGGGCAAATTTTTTTTTTTTCAGATATTTAAATCTAAGTCGTATTGCGTAAAAAATTTTTTTAGTGTGTTCGGGGTAACGATTCAAAAACATATGTATAAAATTGCGGGGAAATACCGAGGGCGCAAGGGTGGGGGTGCGTTTATGATATAATTCAAAAGGGGGATAAGCTGGAAAGACTTCCGGGCCCCCTTTCCCTCAATGACTTTTGCCTTAAAATAAAGGGGCATTCCCCCATTGGGGCAAAAGGGGGGAATCCTGGAAAAGCTCAGTTTAAAAAAACATTGGGGGCCCAAAAAACTGAAGGCCCGGGGGTTCGATTCCCCGGGGGCCAGGGGCAAAATTTTTTAAAATTTTTAAAAATATGATATCTAAGTGGTGTTAAAAACCTCACTAAAAAAGTTTTAGTCGGGTTGCTTCAAAAAAAAATATTTGGGGTAAAGGCGGGTTTTACAAACGGGGTTATAAAAATTGAAGAAAAAGAAAATAGGGGGTTTGGATTTTTTCAAAGATTTGGGGCAGATTCCTCTTTAAAAAAAAATTTTTAAAAATTCAAATAATTGAAATAAAATATTTTACCCCCAAAAAAACAAATTTAAATTTAAATAAAAAAATTTCACTTTTAATTTTAACTAAATTAATTCAATTTTTTTAAAATTTATAAAACCCCCGGGGGGAGGGGTTTCACAAAATTCACCAATACTATATAAATTTTTCTAAATCCCCAAATTTCCCCCGGGTTTTAAAAGTTCTTTTTTACTGCAAAAAAAAAATAAACAATCTATAATTAAAATAATACACAAAAAATTTTAAAATTTTTAAAACATTTATTAAAAATTTTTATTAATTATTATTAATTAAAAAACCCCCCGGGGGTTCCTTTTCTACCCGTTGGGGTTTACGACTTACGCTAATGTCTAATGGTTGGGTGAAATTGGGGAGGGTTTAAAAGGAGGAACTAAGTTTAACGTGGCATTTCCCCAACCACGGTGGAGGCCCCGGCAAATTTCCCCCCATTCACAAAAAAATGTCTTGTTCAGGGGGGTGAAGGGGGAAAGGGGTTTGGGTTTTTTCAATTTAAAATTTGGCCGGGGCCGAGGGAATTGAAACCCCGGGGGGCCCCCGGCCAGGGAAGGGCCCACCAAAACCCTTTCCCCCTAGAACACAGGTTCCACCCGAATTTAAATTTAAAAAATTTTATATCAAAATAAAAACCTTTTAAAAGGTTTAAAAAAAATAACAATTTTGTCCATTATTAAAAACCCAAAAGGGGGAAATTAAATTTAAACCAAAAAAAATAAAAAATTTTAAAATAAAATTTTTAATAAGCACCCTTAAAAAAATAATCAATTTAAAAATTACCCCTGCTTTTTGCAAGCAAAAAAAAAAAAGCATGGGGAAAAAGAAATTTCAAAAACTAATTTAAATAAGTTAAAAAAAACCTTTTCCTTTAATTTAATAATTCTTTTTTAAATTTTACTTTTTAATCTGGGGTGAGTGGTTTGTATGCAGTGTTCTTTAAAATTGCAAATATGGGGGTTAAAAGGGAATAGGTTTTTACCTCTAAATCTACCCTTTTAAAATTTTTAAACTCTGATATTTAGCTAAATAAATTTGCTGGGGTTTGGTTTTAGGCTTTGGTTTTTTAAAATAACGGGTTTTAAATTTCCCCGTACTTGGTACTAAACAATTTAAGGTTTGCCGCCCGTTTTTCAAAAAGTGTTAAAACAAATTCTTTCGGTCCCTCTTGACAACCCCATTGGGGGGTCAGGAAGAGCAATCAAAATTTAAATGTTGGGGGAATCAAATTAAATTGCATACTTTTAAAGGGAAAATAGTATTAATGGAGCAAAAAAAGAATTATTAAATTTTTAAAAAATTTTATAATATAATTTTATATATATAATTTTTTTAATTTTAATTTTTTGTTGTATAATTGTCAATTGGCTTGAATACATTAAAAAACAAAATGGGAGGGTTTTTATGAAAAACATGGGTTTAAAGGGGGGACGGGAATTTCCCCCCGGGGCCAAACAAAGACATTGATTAAAATATGGGGGTGGGGGAAGGAATGACCATGGGGGGGGGGGGGAGGGGAGGGAAATCTTGGGGGGGTTTTTGGGGGTTCAGTGGTAAGTGCCAAAAGGGGGTTACTAAGTGAAAAGTCCCGGGGGTTTGGGTTCCCCGGTTCCGGTCCATTTTTCAATTTTAAAAAATATGATACCCCTTTCCTCCCCTAAAAAGCTAGGGGTGATAGCTTCGCCCCCCTGAAATTTATTTTAAATAAGGCAATTTTGGGAAAAAATTTTTTAATTTTAATTGTCCAATTTGGGGGTTAAATTCATTTTCCCAAATGGAAAATCGCAGGGGGGGCTGCGTTGTTGGGGTGGTGTGATCTTAAAAAACACATGTTTATAAGCCGAAAAACTTTTTCCGGGGCCCTTTCTTTTAAAGACTAAAATTCCCTTTTTAAAATTAAAAGGGAAAAAATGACCCCTTTTTGGGGTGGGACGGGAAACCCTTTTAAAAGTCATTGTTAAGGGGCATTGGGCGTACTAAGGGCCGGAAGGGCCCCCGGGGTTTGATTCCCCGGGCCCAGGTTTATTTTTTAAATTTTTGGAAAAAGGTATCTAAGTGGTGTTAAGCCTCTCTAAAATGGGGTTTGGATGATTTCTTCAGCTATCTGGGTTCATTAAATCCCCCTAAAATTTTTATAAAATTTTCAATTTTGGTGCATAATTTCCAACTTTCCGAGACGCAGGTTTTGGCTGCATTGTCTGATGGCTTAAAAATTTCCCCTAAGTTTATAAGCTGACGAACTTCCCCCCCGTCCCTCAAAGAAACTGCATTAAAAAATTTTGATGTTGGGAAAAAAGTACCCTTTGGGCATGGGAGGGGGAAACCTGTTTTAGTCAGTGGGGTAAAGCATTGGCCCTAAGCTGAAAAAGGGCCCCGGGTTCATTCCCATGTCCCGGGGGTCATTTTTTCAATTTTTTAAGTGGTGTTTAAAACCTTTTCTAAAATATTAGTGTTGCTTCAAAATTTAAAAAAATTTTTGTTTAAGGGGGAATTTTTTAAAAAACGTTTTTTAAAAAATTGAAGAATGTTTTATGGGGTTTTTCAATTTTGGGGAGGGGGGTTTTCCCCTAAAAAAATAGGGTAAAATTTTTTCCCGTTTTAAAAAAAAAATTTTTTTTAAAAATTCCAAAAAAAATTTTAAAAAAAATTTTTCCCCCCAAAAAATTCAAAAATTTTAAAAATTTTTAAAAAAAAAATTCCTTAAATTTTTAAAAAAAAATAATTAATTTTTATTAAAAATTTTAAACCCCCGGTTTGCTGGCCAATAAAATTTACCCCAAAAATTTTAAAAAAACTAAAACCAGTACCCTGATTAAAAAATTTCTCGTTTCTGCAAAAAATAAACAATTTTAAAAATTTTAAAATAATAAAAAAAAAATTTAACAAAATAAAACATTTTTAAATAATTATTTTAAATTATTATTACACCGGTCTTTCTTTCCCCTTTGGGTTAAAAGCCCTTTACGCTTAAAAGGGGATGGGGGGGGGGATTTTGAGGGTGGGGAAAAAGGGGGGGGACCTAAAGTTTAATGGGGGAAAAACCCAACCACGGGGGAGGGCCGGGGTTTTCCCCCCAAATTTACAAAATGTTTTTGTCAGAGGTGAAGGGGGAAAGGGTTTTTGTTTTTCAGATTTTAAAAATTTTGGCGGGAAAGAGGATTAAACCCCCCGGGCCCCCCGGCAGAGAAGTCCCAACCCCCTTACCCCTTTGACCCCCAGGGGAAAATTAATTTTTTTAAAAAAAAATTTTAAAAATCAAGAAAAAAACCCTTAATTTTTAAAAAAAATAAAATTATGGTCCATTTTTTTTAAAACCCAAATTTTGTGAATTTTTTAAAACCCAAAAAAATAAAATTTTTAAAATAAAAATTTTTAATAAGCACCCTTTAAAAATCAATAAAAAATTACCCATGTTTTTTGCAAGGGAAAAAAAAAAAGCATTATTACAAAAAAATGTTAAAGTTAGTTAGTTTAATTTAATTTTTATTAAAATTTTAAATATAAACTGGGGGGTGGTTTGGGATGCAGGGGTTTTCCCCCAATTTTGCACTTTGTTTAAAATAGGGGGTTTTCCTTTTAAAAATTTTTTCCCCCCCAAAATTTTAAACTTTGGGTATTTAGTTTAAAAAATCTTGGGGTGGTGGTTTGTGGTTTTGGGTTTTTTTAAAATTAAAAAGGGGTGTACTTGCTACTAAATTAATGAATGGTTTCCGCAGTTTTCAACAGTGTTTCACAGTTCTCGGTTTATTGCAACGATTGGTGGTCAAGGGAAAAAAGCAATCCCAAAAGGGAAAGTTGGGGAAAATTTTAAATTTTCAATAAATAAATGTAAAATAAATTTTAAAACCCCCAAGGGACTAGAATTTAAATAAAAATTTAATTTTTTAAAAATTTTATAAATTTTTAAAATATATAAAATTTTAATTAATTTTTATAATATAATTAGTAGTTAAAAATTGTCAATTGGCTTAAATACATTTCCCCAAATACCTAGTCGCAGGTTTAAAAATGATAAATGTTTATAAGCCCCCACGATTTTCCCCCCCATTCATCAAAAACTATTTTATTAAAATATGGAAAATGAAGAAATTTACCAAAGGGCCCCAAGGACGGGAAACCCTTTTAAACTCATTGTTAGGGGGCATTGACCCTACTAAGCCGGGAAAGGGCCCGGGTTCGGTTTCCCCCTTTTCCCCGGTTTTTAATTTTCGGAAAATTGATATCCTAAGTGGTGTTAAACCCTCTCTAAAAAGTTGAAAAGATGCTTCAGCTATTGTTTTATTAATTCCCCTAAAAATTTATGTTATATTTGTCAATTTTGGGTGCATAATCCCCAAATTCCGGAAGGAAGCAGGTGGGTTTCATTGTCTCAGGGGTTTTTAACCCTTTTTTAATCAATGTTTTTTAAGCTGACGACTTCCGCCCGTCCATTTAAAGGGCACTGAAAATTAAAATTTTGGGTGAAAAAATTTTACCATAGGCATGGGGGGAAAACCCGGAAAAGCTCAGTGGTAAAACATTGGGCGTACTAAGCCCGAAGGTCCCCGGGTTTGATTTTTCCCCCGGGAAAGATGGGCAATTTTTTTTTTTCAGATAAAGAAATCTAAGTGTACCCTTTCGTAACTAAAAAATTTATAGAAAGTTGCTTCGGCTTTTCCCATTCATTTAAACCCTGCATACATTTCGAACTAAAGAGTCGCCCGATGGGGTTTCGTTTTTTGATATAATCACAAAGTTTTTTAAGCTGAAGAATTCCGCCCGGGCCCTCAAAAAGACTCTGCCTTTAAAAATATGGTCATTTTACCCCTGGGCAAGGGGCGAATCCTTTGGGTAGGGTCATTTGGTTTTAAAAACTTTGGGGCAATAAAAGGTGGGAAGGGCCCCCCGGGGTTGGGTTCCCGTGTAGGTGTCATTTTTTCAATTTTCAGAAATGATATTCCCAAATGGTGTTAAGCCCCCACTTAAAATGTTAAGGGTGATAGCTTCAAAAATAAAATATTTTGATAACGGCGGGTATACAAAATTTACCGTTCCGGGGGTTTTTCCCCACTTACGCTAAATTTTTTAAAGGTAGGGTGATTGTGAGTTAAAAAAAAGGACCTTTTTTTTTAAAAGTGGAATTTGAACCACGGTGGCGACCCGGCATTCCCACATTCATAAGGTGAAGGAAGGGTTTTGTTATCAGATAAATTTGCCGGGCCCGAGGATTGAACCCGGACCCCGGGCACGGGAAGTCCGACACCTTACCCCTAACCACCAGGTCACCTAATTTATTAAATAAATTCTAATTTTAAGAATAAAAACCTTAACTGTAAAACAATAACAATATGGTCCATTATTAAACCAATTAATATAAAATTTTAATAAAGCACCTATAATAATCAATAATAATTACCCTTGCTTTTTTGCAAGCAAAAAAAAAACATGGGTAATGATCAAACTATAGTTAGAATACCTTTGCCTATAAAATTTTAAAAATTCTATTAAATTTTACTATAATCAGCTGAGTGGTTTGTATGCAGTGTTCTTTTTTTAATTATTAATAGCACCCCGTCTTACTATCCGTTCCCGGGGTTTTATGCACTTACGCTAATGTGTAATGGTGATTGGGTGATTGTGAGATGAAATGAAGGACCCACAGCTTAACGTGGGATCCGAACCACGGTGGAGGCCTGGGCATTCCCCCCATTCACAAGATGTCTTGTCAGAGGTGAAGGAAGGGTTTGGAAATTTAGGGATGTCTGTACAGGAAAACCCAGGATTGAACCCCCCCAGGTCACCCCAGATTTTGTATTTAAATTTTGAAATTAAATAAAATAATTTCTGGATTATGTGTTCGTATTCATTTGTTTCTTACTACTATTTTTATCCCCCGTACTATACATTTCGGTTTGCACGCTAATGTACTAATTTTCGCTAATTTTGTTTGGATGAAAAAGGTTGGATTTAGAGGAATTGCACCCCTGAAAGTGGGGAAACTGAGGAAAAACCGCTCTCAGTACACTGATTCCCTATTATCGGCAGTCTAGTCTATTACTATAGAAGGAACGAAGGATAGGGGAAAAACTCTACGTGTTCATCTAAATTATTTCACTAGTTACATATCTCGCCGTTAGAAAGCGCTAGTTGCACATCCCGACGCCAGTTATGGTACTGTTTTGAATATTACTTTTCCCTCTTTGTCTAAAAGAAAAGAGGAATAATTCTCTTGTAAAAGAGGGGTGGAAAGAATTAGGGGAGGTTGACGTTGTAAGAAAACTGACCAGATAGGTTTTCTCAAGGTCTAACAACAGTTATCGGTTTAAGGGGTCTTTTACCTCTCATTCAATAACATTGCATTCAAACCAAAACAATGTTTATTTTCTTAGTTTGTTAGTCTTGAGGAAAATAAATCTTTAATAGTTATATAAATGACAATTTTTTTCTTTCATTTAGTTTAAATAAAAATTTGTATTTAGTAATATAATAATCAAATTATAGTAATTAAAAAAACCTTTTATACCTTAAGCTAGGTGCTTTTTTTAGTTAACAATATTGGCCCCGCGTGGTTATGTAGGCAGGGGTTTCAAATTCACGGCCCGCGGATCATATCTTGTTTGTCTGCAAAAATCTTGAATAAGTATTTGGCCTGCAATACAAACCCAAAACTCTCTCTTCTCTATTAAAACACAAACACACACACAAAATTTAATAGTTTAATTTTAGTGTGAATATATATTGATATAAAACACTTAAGTCATTTCAAATGCGTTATTTTTTTTATCACTTTTTAAATAGTGGATTGTGGGGATTTTTTTACATATTTTAATAAATATGTTTGAGGGATTCTCTAACCCCCTGTACATCAATTTTTTACCAACCAATTTAATAATTATTGGTAGACGTAAATAAATTTAAATATTTGAGAAAAACCTTTTTTTTATTGCATTGGCTCTTCAACTTTTTTTTTTTTCATGATAATATTTTTCTTGCAAAACTGTTAGGGTGTAGAATACGTTTTACTTACACGAAAAACATTTCAATAATAAAAAAATTTAAAATAATATAATGTTTCTACTTTTTAGGTTCATGCATATCAAGACCTTACATTTTTTTTATGATAAATTAATTAGCAAACGCATTTATTGGGTGAAAAAGTTTTAAAATCCTTGCATATATATTTGCATAGGAAAATCAAAAATTATTTTATTATTTTGTTATTCAAAATCTTTTACGGTGCAAAACGCCATAAGTAGTGTCCATTTACATTGGCATTAAAAGGAGAGAAATTGTAGATGGTGTATTTTTAAGGGAGGGGGCTACGCGTGACCTTACCCCACCACTTTTATGTATTTTTCCCCTTGCAAACATATTTGGGGCCATACTTGGTGCAAAACAGAATTTTAATTTTTAAAATTATATTATATAATATATATATATATATAAAATTTAAAATTATATTATCTGGTCTCAAGTCATCACACTCAAATATAAATGTTTTTGGGTGACGCAGAGGTCGGGGCTTGATTCCCGTTGTGTGTATAGGGACGATTTCCGAAATCGAATCCCAGCATGACTAAAAAATTTTTCCAATGGTGAAAATTTTAAAATTTTTAGGAATGCGTTTGTGTCTGTTTCTAATATTAAGTTAGTTGTGATTCATTTATATAACCTGTCGCTTCTGATAATGCTCACTAAAAATACAAAATAAAAACTTAAATTTTTCTATTTAAATCTAACTTAATCGCGTGAAGAAAAATTTTACTACATTTTAAATTTATTTTAAATAAACTTAGGGCATACAATCAAGGCCATAGCCAGAATAAAATTTAGGGGAAAAAATTAGGTTTTTGGCGTCACACCTCCTAACCGCTGGAAGATGAATTACTATTAATTACCTCTATAGTTATTTTTAATTAAAAATAAAGGCAACTATTAAATAACGTATTTATTAGTTTATAGTAGGTGGTTAAGACTAAAGTCTGTTAAATGTGTACACTGCTTTTGGTTTATGAACAAAGGGGAAAATGTAGAGCTTTAAAAGATGGGTTATTTTATAAATCTGAACAATTTTAATAACATCTGCTCTTTTTAAATAATTATTATAGATTAAGATGTGTATTGGATTTTCTAAATTTTCCAGAGATTAAATTTTTGTAGGAATTTGTTATTTTATTTTAGTATTATTTTTTGAAAAAAATTTGTAATTCATCATCGGCTCTATGTTATGCTTGAAGCCTTTAAGGTAGAATTTTTTTCATTTTCCCTGAAAATGACTTTTAGGGTACTTTACAGAAGCTGAAATTTCTGTATCTACGCAACTATTTGAGATACTGAATAACTTATCATTGCAAAATTGTAGTACTATTAAAAATTAAAAACTTATATATAAAATTATTTTGATAAACCACAGTTTCTGAGATAATGGCAATTTTGTGAGCTTAAGATGTAAAGAAAACACTTCATAAATGTTAAAAACAATAATTCTACAATGCCATAGATTAATAAATATAAGTAAGTCTCTAAAAGTTTGTTGTTTTTCCTTAAACCTCTTAAGGAAATGTTTGTACAACAATGATCTATGTCCATTTTAGACTCAATAGTCCACATTTACATTTTTTTATTGGTCAAAATTTATAAATGAGGAATTTAATAGCATTGCGATGTAATGAAATGTTAAAAATTTTAACGGGAAATTGGAATTTTAATACGAAGTGTTGAACCCTGTATTGGTCCAACTATACAAATGAGGTAAATTAATTATTTAAAAATAAAATTATATATTTAAAACTGGGACTCAAAAAATGTTTTTCATAAAAAATAGCTTTAAAATTGCAAAGGAGGCCCGATCGGTAGGCGAGAAACTGCCATGCAGACGTTCAGCTATAAGGAAATAGCTAATGAGCTATGCGTTATTTAATAATATTTAAATTCACGCCGATATGAAGGCAAAGTTTCCAAAGGGCTCTTTTTTTTCTTAACAACACAAAGAATCAAATACATTGTTTCAGGATGGGAAAAAGGGGGTTTTTGCAAAATAATTCAAAGACTTTTTTAATTAATTTTTAAATTGATCTTGTAAAAATGATTTTAGATAAAACTCTGTTTGCAAGTTGTTTTTCTTTAGTTGTAGGAGAGCCTCTTCCCAGAGTGTGCCCCCAATCGACATCAAAAACAGAGTTACCCCTCATATACAACTGTATGTTGGTAAAGTTTTTTAAAAAATTACGCCTAACAAAAATGTACATATAAACGTTTTTTTATTTTATAATATTTAAATATCCACAATACGTAAAATAATGTTTTTAATATAAGAACAAAGGGAAGCTCGATGGATGGTGGGGTTAGTCACTATATAGTTGAACAAAATACCCCAAAATTGTTTTCAATAAGACACCCCTAAAATTTTATTCAGATTCGTCTGGAAAAAAAATTGGTTTGATAGTTTTTGTTCAAACTTTATATTTAGATAAAATATACCACAATCATATTTTAAAATTCAGAACGTAATGAGAATTAATTAAAGCAGAAATTTAAATGTCCCAATGGTATATACCGACTTTAAATTTTTACCATTAACAAAACCAATTTTAGAAATTAGCTCATAACATTTTAAAAAATAGCCCCCAAAAATGGGTTATTCTCATTCCCCTTTTTAAAAATCCAAATAAACAAAAGAAGAAAAAAAAAACACCAATTTTTCAATACCCTTATTTTAAAGATAGCCCTTACATTCCGTCACTGACCTTGACAAAAAGAGCGGGCCTCCAGTGGTGTCAGTTGTTTGTAAGCGTGCGTAGTGATCGTTGTGTTTTATGTTTCTTTGTATGCCAAGTTTTGTGTTTTGTTGTTCCTGAAATTAATAAGGGTGAAAAACACAAAAAAGGTTTTTTAACGATTGCACAAAAACTTTTAAATGATTTTTAAAAAAGAAAATGGTTTTCTTCAAGGAAGCAATGTTTGAATTACGGGATCGAGGAAACAACTTGCGAGCGTTTTAAAGCAAAATACAAAAAGTTGGCCTTGCTTTAATGTGAATGTGAGATGAAAAAACTAAAAAAAAATTAAGAAATCACCTTTAATGAAAATTTTACTCTGTATTAGCGAAATGGTTAGTTAGGCAACTAAAAGAAAAAAAGATTTTTTTAGGCCTGGAAGGAAAGTTTATGCGTTGTCTGGTTTGGGTTTCATTTTTTTAAAACGTCATGGAATTAAGATATTGGTCTGCACGGGAGAAAGGGGAACTTTTATAGTGATAGTTGATTAGGAGATAAATGGTGGGCCTACAAATTTTCCTGGGGTCCGAACCATTGTGAAGGGTTGTAAAACTATAAATTAAAAAGTTTTCAAAAATA
>JBCFYV010005281.1:0-64541 GCA_039000515.1 Timema cristinae
CCGTTGGGGTTTTATCGCACTTACTTTAAAATGGTAAGGGTAGG
The DNA here is from genome assembly GCA_039000515.1 of Timema cristinae. Classification (NCBI taxonomy): domain Eukaryota; kingdom Metazoa; phylum Arthropoda; class Insecta; order Phasmatodea; family Timematidae; genus Timema; species Timema cristinae. Next base: position 45 of record JBCFYV010005281.1, read on the forward strand.
GTTTTGTGTTTAAAATGGAGGACCTCAGTTTAACGAAAAACCCGACCACGGTGGAGGCCTGGCCCACTCACAAGATATTGTCAAGGTAAGTAAGGTTTGGAATCGATAATTCTGTGCCAGGACAGAGACTAAAACCCGGCCCTCAAAAACAGAAGTAAAACCCCTTCCCCCTAGCCCCAGGTCACCATGATTCCTATGTTCGTCACCTTGTTTCTTTCCCCCGCATTGCACTGGCCGCGCCACCCCCCCTCTTACTTCCTGGACCCCCCCCTTACAATTTTTTTTCTGCCCCACGTGACGACTCCCCTCACCCCAGCGCCGCGTGCTATCCAAAAATGAGGTTTCGTTAGCAGAGTTTATTGCCTGTAGTGACGAGGGGGGTGGGGGAAAGGGGTGGGACGGCGGTTCTGGTCCGGGGGGCCTTGCCACCAGTCGTCTCATTCCTCCCCCAACACAGGGAAGAACGGCTCCCCAAATGGTGACCTGACGGCCCAGTGCGTTCTTTCCATCTCTTCCCTCCCAAACCCCGGTTCGAAAGGCTACGAGGGTGAATGGGGGTTGCTGCTTCGAGGACCTGCCTTTTTAATGGTGGTGACTTAAAACGAAGCACCCTTCATGGGGTCTAGGTTATGTGCGCTCGGGCGGTTTGCTCCGCGAGTCATGATCTAACGGGGGGGGTGCCGGCCTCCGACCCTCCCACTTCCTTTAAATCCGGCTATCCCCCGGGGACGTCCTAGATTCGTTTTCCGGGGGGGGGGATCAAAGGCGGTTAGGGGAAAGTCTCTGCTGAGTGACTCAGCCCAAACCCCGGTTTCGTAACCTGGACGCGGGTTTCCCTTCATGCCCCCAAAAAACCCGATTAAAGCGCCTGCTGGGCAGGTTTATAATTTTTGAGGGGGTTTGGACCAACCCCCCCTTTCGAACAGAAAAAAAGAAATCGACCCGGGGCAGGATTTCAAAATTTCCGCCTTAAGGGGTCGCTAAAAGTTCGGCGAGGCCCGTCCAAGGGGGCCCAGGCTTCTTTCCCGTTCTATCCTCGGCACGTCCGGGGAAAAAATCGAGGGGGAAGGTTGGGGAAATCTCGAGGGTCCGGTAGAAAGGCCCAACTGGAGCCAAAAAGTCCTGCGGTTGGGAGGGGGCCGAGAACCCCGGAAAAACAGTTTGGGGGGAGGACAAGATTGGAGTGTGCGTGCAGGACAGGCCTTGTGGAAAATGACGAGGAACTTGATGGGGTCCGCCCCAAGGCCCCTATTGTGAGTGCAACGGGTGGCCACCCCGCCAGGAAAAGGCGATGCTCTCGTGAGCACTTAGGGCCAATTTGTACCGAGAAAACCCGTCACCCCCCGGGCCGTGCGCACGTGGGCGGTCATCGTGCGGTCTCGTAGCCCCCCCTTTGGGGATGAACCCAAACCCACGGAGGGGAAAAAATGTACGGGCGATACCCGCTTAAAAAAAAAACAAGGCCCGGACGACGGTTCAGTAAGGGTCTTCGGAACCCCCCCCTTGGAGGCGATTAATTCCTTGGGAGTTTTAAACCCGCCCTTTCCCCGAGCCTTTCCCCGAGCTCTGGAAGCATCCAACCCCCTTTTTTTAAAAAAACGGGTAAGGGCCCCCGCCCTAGCTTCGCCTCCCACCGATCAGCTTGTCGATTTTTGGGCAATTGTTGGAGACAAATATGAGGACTGCCCTGCATGTTGCGGGGGGGGGCATTTTGGGGGGGACGGGTTCTGCTTTGGGGGGGACCGTTACGTCTCATAAATTTCCCCGGCTCGTAAAGGTTACGGGTTTTTTAACATAAGGGGTTGATGGTGTTTTTTTTGTTTTGGAAAGGTTCGATTTTGGCCGGGGTCCCCTTTTCAAACCCCTCCCCCTGAACCCTGCCTTTCCTGTATATGGGAGGATGCGGCTTCCAAAAGTATGTTGGGATATTGGGGGCGCCCTTGGTATCCCCGGATGAGACTTTCATCGCAACCTGGTATGTCCCAAGGTCTTTCCCCGGAAAAAACGGCGCAGTCCTTTTTACGCCAGACCCCCCGGTTTTGCCCCAAACCCTCTTATCGGGGCTTGGGAATCTTTCCCGACCTGGGGATGTCATCGAGTCCCAAAGCCTGTGGGATAAGCGGTGTGTAAAAAAGTGGTTTGGGAGGCCTCACCCAGCCCCCATAGAGTAGTGTCTCCGCCGTAACTTTTAAAAAAACCCCTTGGGTTTCTAAATTTTTTCCTCCTTTTTTTTTTCCCCAAAAATTACTATATTATGTAATCTCTGTTTTTTTGTTTCAGAACTTGCAAAACGCGAAAACCCGTTTTTAATTTTTGCGAACCACACGGGTGGGAAAATTGGGGGGTAGTTTTGGATCTTGCTCCGTGCTCCCCCTTTTGGAAGCATCGGGCTGCCTTTTGTCTGTGTCTGTGTCTCGCTATTTATGGGGGGTGCAAGGTGTCGCTGCCCCCTTAGTTTTCCTGGTTTTGGCATCTTTGGGGCTGCTTTCTACGGATCGTGTCTTTTGGATGGAGCCTGCGTTGAGGTAAGAAAGATGTTGGCGTCGGGGTCGGGGAAGCCGCCGGATGGGCCCCAGGAAGAACCCGGGCCCGGGGGAAACGCCCCCCCGGGGTAGAAAAAGTTGGGGCGAGGGCGGGGGATCCGCCGTAAACGGGATGTTGTGTCCCGTCCTTTTGGGGAAATTGGAAGTCTCCGCCGGGGGACTGAAGGTCCTCCCCCCAAAAAAACCCCCAAGGCGGTGCTTTAGAGGCAGTCCCCCCTTTGAGGGGCAACAAGCCCGAGGTGGCTGCCCCAAATCCGGGGCCGCCCCAATTCCGGACCCCAGCGTGCCCCTGGCCGGGTGAGTTGAGTCCCCCCGGGTACAATGGCCTTATTAGGGCCAAAAATGGCCCCCTTTTAGGGCCAACAAAAGGGGCCCTTTTTAGGGCCAACAAAGCTGGCGTGCCCCCCCAAATTTACGGGGAGGTGGGCGCAGTCCCACCAAAAACGGGGGTGAAGGTTTTCGGGGCCCCTCAAATTACTGGAGGTGAGCTGTCGGTACCACACCAGTCGGTGTCCCCCGGGTGAAGTTTCAGCGCTTTTGGGCCTCAATGGCCAGGTGACCTGCCTTTTAACCCCGGGGGGTGGGCGAGGGCCAAGGGGGAACGCAGGGCCCCCAGTCCCGGGGCGCGCGTGCGCGAGACCCCGGGGTTCCGGCACTGCATCTGGGGCCCTCATTTTGAAGGACAGTGGGCCCCCATCAAAGGTCGGCAGTAATTCCCGATAGGGCGCCCCAGGGGGCCCCCCTCCGACTAAGGTTGTGAGCGTCCCGTGAGGCAACGTGTAGGGCCCTTTTTGGGCCGACGCCCAAAAACCGGGGAAAAGGCAAAAGTCCGCCACAGATGGGTGGAAACAAAACTGTCCAACGAACCCCTGAAAGGGGGGCCTTGCCGCCCTCCCCCAAAAAAGCCGTGTAACGGCACCCCCCCAAGCGCTATCGCAGGGGTCTCAAAAAACCCGCGTAATCGACACCCCCCCCCCAAGGGGTGTCGGTGGGATGAAACCCCGGCTAAATTTTTTTCGACTGGGAAAAACCGGGTCACACGCTTCGCGCGTGTGACAGTCGGGAGTCCGTGGAGGGGGGGGACTGTTTCAGGAAAACCCCCGTTGATGCGAGATGTGAGCCAGGGGCCGAGATGAGTCTAAGGATTTGGACCGTAAGACCCCGCCGAAGGGGAAGGCCGGAACCCCGGAAGCTGTGGGGGGAAACCCTAACCTTTAGGGGCAGTCTGGTGTGGACGGGCCAGCGGGGCCCACCCCAGGGGCGCCAACGCGGGAAAAAGGGGGGAACGGGGGAACCGGGGAAAACAACGCAAGCCGTGTCCACCCAGCCTGGTACTGTGGCTCGGGCCGGCGGGCAAAGCAAGGGGAAGTCCCTCCATTATTGTGTGATGTGGGGGCTACTCAAGTTGGGAGGGCCTCAGGCCCAAAGGTTCGAGACCCTGTGGAGGCGGTAGGCACCGGGGGGGACCGGGGGCCCCCCAGTGTGGGTGGAGGAGGTTTCCCGCGCCCCCCAAAAGTTCTTGCGGTTTGGGGCCCCGCATTGGTTTACGAGTGGGAGGGGGATGGTCGGGTCGTGGTGGGGGGTCCTGAAGGAAAAAACCCTGCGACACCAGAGGAGCTAGTGGAGAGGGTTTCCACGGAAATCCATCCACAGATGCCCCCAATGGAAGCGGATGAAAACCCCCAGAAAGGAGGGTTGCCAAAATTCTTGTTTTTGACCCGGGAGCACCCGAAGGTGTTTCCCCTATAGTCCTGTGCGGGTCCGCGTGGGGAGAAATAAGTCTCCAGGGGGGCCCCCCGGGTTAGTGCAAAAACTTTTTGGTTTTTGGGGGATGTGGGGGGTTCCCCCGCAACCGGGTGGGGGGTTTTTGGTGGTACCCCGAGAGGGGCGGGTGCCGGGGAGGGGGATCTCCCCCCAAATGCCTGATGCTAGGGCTCATTCCTCGGGTGGGGCTGTCCCCGTAAATCCTTGTTGGGGGGGGAATGTGCGGGGGTTCCAACCTCAAGAAGGGGGGACGGGGGGGTAAGGAAGGCCGAAGCCCCCCGGGGGACGTTTCGGGACGGAGGGCGAAAAAGATCCGCTCCAAACAAAGCCCCTGGTACAACGTTGCCCGGTGCTGTCAAGAGAGATACCCCCCCCTCAGGCCCCGGCAAATGCCGAAGCCCCCAAAATGAACGGGGGAACCGTTCTACCCCCTTTGGGGGGGGGCCCGCCGAGACCGCTCCCTTCCCACCCAAACCCCATGCCTTCTCAACCCCTTAACCTTTTTCCCTTTACTCCCAAAACCCCCCCTTTTTTCCCCCCGTAAAACCCCCACACCCGAGGTGATGTGCAAGCTCAAAAATTGCATTGGTACTCTGGGTATCCGGGGGTGGACCCGGGCTTTTCATCGGTCTTTTTAGGAAGGTCCAGGGGGGCTCGAGGGGTAACCGTGGCCACCGGGGATGGAGCACTATCCTTACCCGGTCTTCATGGAAGTGCCCCGAAAGGGACCCCAGTGCTAAGGGTCACGGGGTTCATCTGGGAAGCCAACGAATCGGGGGAAGAATCTGATCTTGAAAGTTTCTTGGGAAAGCTCGTGCTATGTAATGCTACTGGAGAAACCATTGCGCTCCGCAATGAGGTTTGTTAGCAGAGTTTATTGCCATCGTAGTTACCGGGGGGGTGGGGAAGAAGGGCCCGGGTGTTTGGTCGAAGGGGCCTTGACCACCCGTCGTTACTTCCTCCCTCCAACACATGGAAGCAAGGCATCCAAAAGGTGACCGACTGGTAGGGTTAAAATTTCTTGCTTCCTCCCTACCCCCCGGTTCGACCCGGTAGGGGTGACATGGAGGTGTGCTTTTGGACCCGCCCGTTTTAAACGGGGTGCTTAACGTAAAACCTTCATGGGGCTAGGATTTTGTGCGCTCGCGGCGGTTCTCCGGAGCATAGTCTCCGGTGGGGGTGCCCCCGGGCCCGACCCCTACCCCCCTTCCCTTTCATCCCGGGTATCCCCGGAGTCCTAGACTTCGTTTTTTCCGAGGGATCGAAGGGGTTAGGCTGAAGTCTTAGTGAGCTGTCGGAACAACCCCGGGGTTTCGTAAACCTGGGAGCGGGGCCCTTTCATAGACCCCCCGAAATACCAGACCTAAAGCGACTGCTGGGACAGGTTTACGAATGTGTGAGAAAAGGGGTTTGGGGACCCCCCCTCCCCTTTGAACAAAAGCAGAAATCGATCGCGGTGCGGGGTTCATAATTCCGCTAAAAGGGGTCGCTCAAAAGCTTCGACCCCGAGGAACCGCCCTAAGAGGGCGCCCAGGCTTCTTTGCCGATTCTATCCTCGGGGATCCCCGGGGAAAAACGGGGGAAGGTTGGCAATCTGAAAGGACCCGGAGAAAAGGCCAACTGGAGCCCCAAAGTCCATTGGTTCAAGAGGGGCCCCAGAATCCCCGGAAAGTGTCTGGGGGCAATTTTGGGCCTGTGCGTGGGGGCAGGTCCTTGTGGCAAAGACGAGGAACTTGTGGGGGGTCCCGCACCAAAGGGCCCCTTTTGGAGTCGAAAAGGGGTGGCCAACCCCCACCAGGGGAAGGCCATCTCTCGCTGGCCTTAGAGGCGCTTTTTTCCACTGACAACCCCTCAGCCGGGACGTTCCATTTGGGCGGTCATCTGGGTTCGCAAGCCCTTGGTGAACCTGAACCCCGCAGGGTGAAGAAATGTCACGGGGATAGCCGCTCTAAAAAAAAAAACAAGGCCCCGGATCACTTATCGTAACGCGGTCCTCGAAAATGCCCTTTGGGGCGTTTAACTTCCTTTGGGTTTTTAACCCCCTCCTTTTTGAGTCATTCCCCGGCTCTGGAAGATGCAACGTCCTTGCTTTATAAAAGGGAAGGACCGCCCCTAGTTCGTCCCCCGCGATCAGCTTTTCGACTGTCTGGGCAAGTTTTTGAGAGACTAATACTGACGAGCGCCCCGACTGTTCGCGAGGGGGGATTTGGTGGACGGCAGTTTTTTTTGGGCGGGCACGTAGTCTCATCAACTTGTCGGTTCGTGGAGCAGGTTGGGAATTCAAATCAACAGGCTGACTGATGCTGTCTTTTTTGGTGGAAAAAGGCCCCGAGTTTTTTGGCCCGGGGTTCCTTTTCAAACTCTTCTCCCTGACCTGCCCTTCTATTAGTTAAGGTTTTCAATCTTTTTTCCCCCAAATTTTCCACTCCCTTTTGGGAAACCCCACCTCCCGTCAGAAGCATCCAATTGGAGTGCCTCAGGGTTCCTGGGGGCCCCCTGCTCTTCGTTCTATGTGAACGACATTCCAAAACCCCCAGGCCCGAGTTGGCTTGTATGCGGACGACCGGCTCTAGTGCGGGTCGTGGCGAGGGGCTGGGGAGAGGTGATCCCGAGCATGACGCAGTTGGGGGGGTGGCTACTACCTGGAGAACAGTGTTAAGTGGGAAAAAAACACAAGTTTACTGGAAAAAAAGTTACAGGTGGACCTCCAGCTGTTCGGAGAACAGATGATGGGGGACATGTTAAAAAAAACCTGGGATTTCCTGGACCCCAAAAAAAATTTCCGGAGACGACACTGTAACGAAAGATGAAAAGGGAGGCAAAGGCTGGGGTCTGGCCACTGTTAAAGGTAGCGCCGTCTACAGTAACGGTATGACGTGTACAAGCAGCGCTCAGGCCCAAAACCCGGCTATGGTGCCCCCCTGGGGTCACCGTCGGACCGTTATGGGAGGTGCAGGGGTTCCGGGGGGATTCTGGGTTTATTGGGGGCCCTTGGGAGTCCGGAAAGAGACTCTTTTGTGACCTGGATTGCCCCCATCAAGGGCCCCTTCCGGAAATGGGCAAAATCCCCTTTTTTGCCGGCTTCCCCCGGGCCCCCAATCTCTAATCCAGGGGCTGGGGCTAAGTCTCGACCGGGGGGGGTGCCCTCGAGTCCCCCAAACCCTGGAAAAACGAGTTGTCAAGTGGTTTTTTGGGGGCTCCACCCGCCCCCAAAGTAGGTTCCGATAACTCTAAAAAACCCTTTTTGGTTTCTCAAAATTTTTTCCCCCTTTTTTACCCAATATTTTAATATTTGTAATTTTTTTTCTTTGTTTCAGAAAATTGCGAAAGCGACACCTTTTTAATTTTTTTCGAACCCCTCGGTTGGGCAAGGCCGGTAGGGTTTGGAAATTTTTTTTGTGTCTTTCTGGAAGATCGGAGATGCCTTTTTCTGTGTTTGTTCTGTGCTAGTTTTGTGGTGGCCAAACCGGGAACACGTTATGAAAAAAACTATTTTAAATTTCTTATTTGTTTTAAAGGCATTTCATATCCCCCACTTTCCACAACTTCCCGACCCCCCCCCGAAACCTGTCCGGGGGTGTTCCCCTGCCTCCCACCTCGAATCCGTGTTGCCCCGGGGTGTCCTTTACCTCCCCCGCGACCCCTGTTGCCGGGGGCGTTCCCCTACCTCCCCCCGCTCTGGGTTTCCCCGGGGTGTTCCCCCCTCCCCCCACGACTTCGGTTGGGCTTGCCTATCACCCCCAACTTGATCGCCCCCTTCCCCGGCGAACTCGGGATGGGTCACCCCCCCGCCCTAAGGCCCGAAAGAAGACCCCAAAAAGACGCAACGAAACAATACTCCCCCCCTGGACCCATCTTCTCATCCCCCACCCCAAAAACCCCCGACCACCCAACGCCAAACTCCCTACAGCACCTGCAAGAGTTCCTGCATCGAATTTAAAAAATCCTCCTTGCTTCCCCCTTACCAACCATCCCACCCCCACATCCCTTTCCCCTTGCCCCAGGGTTTTAAATTTCACACCCCGACCACCCAGAACCCATTGTTTTCTCCCACATCTCCTTCCCACCCCCCCCCCTGGACCCCCGAGATCAACGTGGAAAAAGGTGCCGGGAAAAATGGACTTCGATAGGCCAACCGGTTACCCGAAGTACCGTAAGAGGGATAAAAACCATTGCATCTTTATTTTTTAAGAAAAAAAGTATTGTCTCCCCTATTTGACCCCAAAAAACGGGAAAGTAAGCTGGTTCTAAGCCCCCCTTTGTAAAAAAAATATTTTTGGTTTTGATGAGTCTATTATTTAAAAGGATCTTTGGTTCATTATTAAAAACCCCAAGGCCCTTTCTTGATTTGGCCCTTTTTCCTCAAAAATTTTCTGGGAAGTCTTTTGTTTTCCTTGCCCCTTTTGGACATGGAATGAGGGGGGAAAGGGGCTGCGAATGGTTGGTTTTCCCGAAGCCCGGCTCGATGGGGCGCCAACGGTAAACCAGTAGTAACCGGGGGGTGTATGAAAAACCCCCAAATTAAAAATAATGGGCGAAAACGTGCAGTTCATCGTTCACTTTTTTATACAAACATAAAAATTAAATATTTTTAATTTTTGGGGATTAAAAGAATTTACCCCCCTTTAAAAATTTTATTTTACATTTCCCTCTTAAAAAATGTCCTCTAAGATGTTTTTTTTTTTAATATAATGAAATGTTTTATTGTCAAAGTGTTAGTTTTAATTATAAAAATACAAGGGAAAAACACTTTTTTTAAAAATTATGTTAGTTTGGGAATTTTTTTTAATTTTTTTCCCAAAGTTCTATCCATGGAAAGTGGTAGCTGACAGCTATCAGCGTTTTAAAACAGTAAAAGAAAAAAAAAATTTTAAAAATTAATTATTTTTGTAAAATTTTTTTTGGGCAAAATGAAAAAAAATAAAACATGGTTTTAAAAGATATTTTGTTTGTCTAATGAATGAGAAAAAAATTGGTAGCTTTTATGTTGTATTTTAACCATTCTATGGTAATTTTTGACTATATTATCCATGGTACTAGGGGGTCCCAAAAAGAATCCCCCCAGGAAAATATTTCCCTCGGGCCCCCCTTAAAATGGAATGGTTAGTATTTCAAAAGTACAGTCGCGTCCTAAGGGGCCCTTGGGGAAAACCCCTCTGCAATTTAAAATTTTTAATAAGCCTTAATATTGCGTATTAAGTCCTGTGAGGTACTCAAATATCCCCCCCCCCCCCCCCCCCGAGGATGGTTTTATTCGTAGATTGGACATGATAAAAAAAAAACCCGGGGATCCCGGGAAAAAAGGACTGACTCGAGTTTTAATATCTGTGCTGGGCCCAAACCTTATAATAAGTTTTAAAAAAAAACTTCTTACCCCCAGTGGCGAGGTTGTAATATCATTTTAGGGTATATAATTTATTAACAAGTCAAAATTGGATTTTTATGACGTTTTTTTTATAGAAAAAGGGAAAATATGTATCTTATATACATACTACTACTTACTAACTACTATACTCTCTTATATACTACCAGGGGCGGCTCGTCATTTTGAAGGGGGGGGCGAGTTTTTAATTAATTAATTTTTTAAATAAAATTTTTAAAAAAAATAACAAATTTTGGTATGTTTTGCTAAATTTCATTTAGTTAAACTCAAAAATTTAAAATCACAAAAAGTGGAAGATAAAAAAAAATTCCTCAAAAGGAGGGATGTGTTGTAGAAAAACTGCCGTGTAATGTGCATAATATATAGGTATGTTTTTTTCACTTTGTTCCCTAAAAAATTTGGACAGGCCCACCTAAGAACCCCAATTTTTTTTTGATCAAGATTTTTTTTGCAATTTTCGTTGTTTAAGCCCCTGAATTGAAAAAATTTATTTAAGCCTGTTAAAAAAAATTTAAAAAAATAACTCAAAAAACATTTCCCCAAAATAACCCACAAATTTTTTTTTAAAAAAAACCAACGTCACACCCCTAAGATGCGGGGGCAGCAGGATGACTGACTTCATTTTTTGTGGTTAAGTATACACATTTCAAAAGCTTTCAAAACCTTTGGGGCTAAGGGGTGGCCTTCAAAAAAGAAAAAAGCATGTAGCTATTGCTATAGGGAAGAGGACAAGGGTTAAGGGTGGGAAGGGGTTTTGGTTTAATTTTTGAGGCGGCCGTCGCGCCCGTCTGATGCCTTTGAAGAAAAGGTCAAGAGGGGGAAAGGTTTGGTTTCCCCAAAATAGGGTGCCCCATCGCGCCCAACCCCCTCCTTTTAAAACTTTCCTGCCCATTATTAAAACCCAAAAAAATATTTTTTTTTTAAAAATATTATGGTAAGTAAAATTGTCTTGAGAGGCGAAAAATAATTTAAAAAGGGAAATGGGGATTTGTGGGAATGGGGGGGGGGGGCCTCCGGCCTTAGGGGCCGGCCCCCCCGACTTACTCTACTAAACTGTAGTAAAATGTTTATTTTTTTTTTATTCTATTATTTTTATTTTCTTTTTTTGATTATCGTATGTAAAATATTAATTTTGATCTTGCTTTTTAATTTTAAATGAATTTTGGTTAAAATACACAGCCTCTGTAGAATTATTTAAAACAGTTGTTAAAAACCAAAATTTTATTTTGGTGAAAACAGCGTTTCCCATTTTTTTTTACAAAAAATTAAACTAAAACATTACAAATTTTTTTATTTAATAAAATTTTTTAAAAAAACTAAATTTAAAATAATAAAATGTAAGTAAAATCACAATTTTAAAAAATCTACAGGTAGGGGATACCCGGTTTTTTAATGGTTCCCACGTTCACGGGAAAAAAGTCAGTGACAAGTTTTTCCCAAATTAAATATGCCCTCTTATCGGCGAGAGTTTTCCGCTAACCCCGAGTGTTCGGCATGGGAACCAATAAAATCTCAGAGCTAACCCTAGGCCTTTGTGAGATTTAAAATAACTTTTAAAGGAAAGGTGTGTATGGGGTTTGTTTGCCACGGTAAGATTATAATTAAGACTCCTGGTAGAATTATCTAAAATATGTTGTTTATCTACTAAAATAATAAGTTGTTTTAAAATTAGCTTTGCAATGCATCATGGGGTAACCCATCCATGTGGAAAAGTATGCGCCACCCAAAAGCAGAGTCAGTACTTATTTCAGTGGCTGAAAAATAGTAATTGTGCGCCCCATTATCCTCTATAGCTCCTCCTCAGGCCTTATTCTCCAGGTGAGTTGGTTGAAAGGTATCAGCTTATCTTGCTAAAAGAAACTGACACATTTTGCTTCGCGTGCTTGCTAAAATTTCACTACGATTTAAAATTACTATTAAAATTTCAATTCTACACCTTTTTTTTTTGTGAAAGAGATGTTTTCTCTTCCCTTTTCCAAACCTTTGGGATATCTGAGCTTATCTGGAGACCAATCTGTATAAAGATAATTTTTCGAAATATTTTTTGTAAATATTTTAGAGCAATCATAATAATTAAATTATATGTCATATTATTACTATTGTAACTGGTTGTAGGACTACACATGTTAAATTGTATCGAATATGTATTTGATTAAAATAAAAATATGATGAAAATTAAAGATTAAGTTAATACGAATTCTTCAAAGCTACGTGTGGTCTACTTGTTTTACCAGTCATTATTACAAATGAATTTAAAATACTTCATAAACGACAAAAATACAACTCTATAAGAGAATAAAACATTGTTGGTATACAATTTTGTTTAAATATAATGATATAACTATACAAAATTATGGTATAATTTTAAAAAATAATCACACGTAAGTTACAATCAAAGTCAAAATAATTTTTTTGGGTTCCGTAACAAGAATGGAACCCTTATAAGAAACTCTGGTTATATATCTTTTTTCGGTCCTACACAGATCTCAAACATTTGAAAGGTTAGACAAAGCCAAAGCTGGGTTGCAGTTAAGTGGATAGCGTGCCCACATGAAATGGGTTGATAACAATTTTGAAAAAAGGCGAATAAACGGAATTTGTGGTAGTAATTAAAACTAATAGTCTCATAAGCGAAATTTTAAAAATGTTGTAAAACACTGAAAGAGTGGAATATTTAAAAACCATATGTTTTTTACTGTAAAATTATTTAATTTATTTATAGCAAATAATAATTTTCAAAATATTTCTATATTACTCTTTGTACTTTTTCTAATGAATGCCGCGTGACAACTTTCGATGGAGCAGATTGCACAAACGAGAAGAGGATGTTTAGTCTAGGTATAAAATACAAAAACCTGCACCAAGTGCACACATGATCCATAATAATGAATATTAAAGATGCGCAAAGAATGAAAAACTACCAAACAACAAATTTATTAAGTCATAGAGATATTGATGGAAGTTTGTTTACTAACTATTTTAGTTCCTAGTTAAAGCTAAAGTTATATTTTGTATAAATGAGTACACCTTTAGTTTTCTTATTTTCTTCAATAAGTCATAACCGATTTCACTTAGAGAGGACACGAGCATCCTACGGTTTCATTTTTAAAATTTTTTGAGGTATCTGACGTGCATTTTCTGAACCGAGTGATAAAATCAGCACACGACATTGATAATATCTAAAACTTGAAAAGACACAACATCCCGTCCATTAGCTCATCCGTATGGAAGGGGAAACAAATGTTTCCACTAAAATTTAAAGTTCCACGATTCAGGAATTGAAACCTAGTTTTTTAAATTAGTAGAAAAAACAAGCTATAGATTGAGCTAAGCTGTCGCACTATCTTAACGTTAAATAAATCTGTAATCGTGCTCTTGTAGGATTCTTGGTTTATAAAGCATTTATTATAATAATCTTCATGTAAATAATAAGGTAACCAATAATTATTTGAGTAGTATGGGTTTTTAACATATAAGTAGTAGTGCAGACTGCAACATAAATAATTTATTTGGTTTTGGAATTAACTTGTAAGGAGTAATAACTGCCGGCTTACTGCAAAACATAAAATTTTATAAGATGTTTAAGGTTAACTGCATTAGAAACTGTCGTATTGTACTAGTGCAATACTTGATAAAGTTAATAATGTGATCCAACCCTCCTTTTAGACAAGCGCCATTACACTATTTTACGTTATTACTCTGACATTCACGGCCGCTAGTACAAGCAGAACGAACTATTTAGTAATATGTTTGAATGCCATGAAAACTTCACTGTTTCTCAGATAACCTTCATATAGTCCATCTTAAATAAATAAGACAAGGAAAGTGTATTTATAGCGATTTTTAGGGTAGTTTTGTGTTTTGTTTTTAGCACACGTCTTACTACCCGTTATGGTAATGCGCCTGAGTAATAATTACTCTAATGGGAGTAGCTGGGGTAGTTTCCCAGTACATTTTCCTATTGGCTTAGAACTGGTCACGTGACCACGACCCCTAGCTCTCTGCTTGGCTGTTGTTTTTCTCCTTCCCTCCCCCTGACACCCCTTCCAGTGTTCCAGACATTTGGTTCTTGTTTTCAAACATGTTGGTGATTGTATTTTAATGTTTTATTTGTTTTTTATTTGTGCTCATTATATTGTTATCAGTGCTCATTTGTTTTTTATGGCTGGGTAGGATTGGGACGGGGTGTTGAGTTTTTTTAAATTATTTATTGGTGTGGAGTCCAAGGCGCCGGGTACTCCTCCTTCGCCATCGCTAGTGAGCATCTTCTCTGGCAAGCCACTTACTAGAGTGTAAATACGAGCAGCTGACAGTATATATGGCCGTGGGGCCTCTTTCCCTTTTCCTTCATTCCCCACCCTCGTTACATCGCCACGGCACAGAACGAACTAAGTTAAACTGACTGCTCCCTCGCTCTGTTGAAATGCGCTTCACTTCACCCCTACCCCCACTTTGTCATACCCCATTTTCATGAGGTCAGGGGGGGGGGGTCCATACCCGAAATTTGATGTCACAACAAACTTAGCTTGTTTTAAATGTTGAAAGAGAGTGCCAAAGACCCTTGCTAGAAACCCTCAAGGTGCTTAGCACATCAATCACGGCCTTCTGAAGGTCGCTGGTTAGCTGTGCTTTCCCCCCACCACCCCAAGTCTTCTTGCCGCTTCGGTCGAGGCCATCTGAAGGCCGCAGGTTTCTGATGTGCTTTCTAATGACAGCTCTGGGACCAAGGATTCAATTTCCCACCTATCAGAATTATATGAGCCTTTCATTTAGACAGCGTGCACACCAGTATTCGAACCTCTTTATCTTTAGCCCAGCTAATTTCTTTAGAAAGCCGTACTTCCTGCACCCTCGCCATTTTGCCGGTCGACCAGATTAGAATGTGTTCACACATTTGCTTAAACCTTGATCTCCAGCCGTCTACTGACATCCTAAATCATGCGACCATCAATGAAAGTATACAATGTATTGTGATGGTAGATTGCTACCCAAGTATAAAGTGAAAACAACAGTTTTATTCCCCAAGCCACTCATAACAAAAGAAAAATTAATTTAATGTTCGCAACTATAATTTGTCGGAATAATTTATAAACTCTTTCATTAATTCATAGGTAGTATTGAATTGAGTAATTTGAATTTAATGTTCGCAACTATATTTTGACGAAATACTATATAACTGGATAATTTCTTGAGTATTATATGGGCTGAGGAAGATATAAAATGTACCTGCATTTGTGTTGTGAAGGCAGAGTGACACGGCCCACCTGGATTCAATACCCCTACCTCCCCCGCTAATAGACAAGAAGTCAAGCTTATCGGTATTTAGAACTGCGTATTACTACCGTCAGGGGCACAAGACATGGATGATGAGGGATGAAACCGTCCTTGGTACACACGCGCGACAGGGATTAAAACTAATCTCTTCGAGTAAGTATGAGATAAGAGCTGATTTTGACCTGGCGAAATGTGTAACAGCATTTGCTAGGTTTGAAATGTGAAATAATTAGCGTTTGTTACCCAATAAGGTACTTGAAACCCTTGCGTTACAGGGTGAGATGTGTATCCACATTTGTCCGTCATTGACAACTGAGCCCTCCAACACCATATGGATATCTATCCCGAATGAGAAAGAGACAGAATAATAAAATTAATGATGTAGCATCATTTGTGCTGGGTTGAAATGTTTAAAACGGCCAAAACTATTATTTATGCTTAATCCATCATTGACACCTGGATACGGATTAAAACCGGGACTTTTGGTGCAACAAATAGGGTTTGTATTTATGAAAGTAATTAACATCTGTCGAACTTGCAGGGACTCGAACCCCCCTACTCCCTCCCATCACAGGCCAAGATATTACCCGAATTTTTACTGTTGGATCCCTCTAGCCGGCACACCGTAGAAAAACGTCAATCCTCAGCGACAGAGCTTTCGCGAATGAAAGATAACTGTAAATAGATGACTATTTATGCGGATCGGGCAAGCACCGATACGTAAACAATATTATCGAAAAATAGAAGCCGCCAACTTTACATGCTGCACACTCTCTTTGAAGCGACTATAAATAGACCTTAAAATCATTACATTCGGCCATTGTAATTAATAATTGCGAACAATAAACATCATAAAGAGTTTCGACGCACTGGAAAATTGGCTAAATTCAGGTATGTTTAAAACTTTTTTTTTATTTTTAATTATTACTATTTTTACTTATTACGCTTTAGTGTACATCGGTATTTGTTTCTTTGACAGACTTTCAGAAGAAGACGACCCGTGGCTTAGGTATTTAACCGGTGGAAGCAGATAGAGCCAGAAACTGTTTTGATTTTTTTTCTACCGAGGATGGAATTTGCTTGGTGGATGGCGACTGGTCCATGGGTAATTAGAATCCGGCTTTAGATTTTAATGAAATGTCAGTGTTTTTCTACCACTATCGTAATTATTATGTATTTATTTAATTTCAGAATACTGGGATCCGTACGAGCATGATACAGGCCTGAGGAGCACGTAGCGCAGGCAGAGGGCTAACAGCGTGTGTATGGGCGCCGGCCCTGAAGAAAGGTGATGTGGCGGTGGGCATTGAACTCCTAGATGTGGTTGATGCTCAATCCAGCGCAAACGCCTTTGCCCCATCTCCTCAGGGCCATACCGACGCCACTGGAAATGATATATCTGATGTTTGGGTGAATTGGACTTATAGACCAGCTGATATGTAAGTTTGCCATTCTTTATTTTAGTACCATCTACAAGTAATTTATATATAGCCACTAGTTTGGAAATAAACAATTTATCACGCAAGATTATTTTTCGCGTCTTTCTTACCTAAGCTACCCTTGTTTGGCCACTTATATATTACACCTTTGTCAACAGCCCGTTCCAAGTTTAACCAAAGAGAAAAATTATAATTGGCGTTTGAGTCCGTTTGCATTGTGCGGATCAATATTCGGCCCGTACCTTTAACTCGGTCCCTCGTTCGATAAACGCCTGTATACCAAATATTGGTACTTGGTTCGATTCCCACACGGTTAAAAAACGTTGCTTTGGTAAATTATCAGTCAGCGGACAGGGTTAGTGGATGTTTAGTTTTGACATTTTATGAATAAAAAAGTGACCATATCTTTAGACTGGAAAATAGTAATGATATAAATTAAATGGTTTTATTTTATTTCTACGAGAAATAAACTTTATTTGGACCATTTAAATACCTTATTTAAAGCTAGATTTATTGAATGATTAGTGTGGTTGTGGAGCCTAACCTTAACACGTTCGATAACATGTCTGCATACTTAACTATTTGAACCAGGTTCGATACCCGACACAGTTTAAAAATGTGGCTTTGGCAAATTATCCGTCAGCAGTCAGGGTTTGTGGATGTTCTAGTCTTGACATTTTATGAATAAAAAAGTTACCCAAGCTTTAGATTGGAAAACAGTATCTGTATACTAAACTATTGGTCTCGAATTCATTTCCCGACGCGGCTAAATATGATAGCTTGATAAATTATCAGACAGCGGACCGGGTTTGTGGGGTTCTGTATTAGCATTTTATGAATAAAAACAATTTGGACTTTAGACTGAAAATAAAAACAGATAAAATTAATTTTTTAAATTAATTTCCACCAAAGTAAACGTAATTCTGACCACTTTTTAACATCGCTATCTATTTTTAGCAATTTGTGTAAAGACATGTTTTCCGCCACAAACCTTATATTAAAAGCTTGATTTCTTGAATGACTAGTGTGTGGTTGTGTTCTCTTATCGGGCCAACAGATGGCGTTGAAAGCCAGTTTCGACCAAGTATAAGGTTTTAAAGGGGGATCTAATGTGTTTCAATGTGTTTTAGCTTACAGATATTTCTTACAGGCATTCAAATTATACAGGCATAATAATTAACAGAAGAAATTATATTGTTGATTTAGTCGATCATTAAATTGAGAGAGATAAAACCCTATATATTTGCGCTGATAATTTGTTTTGTTTGTTTGACGCACCAAGGGTCCTGATTCGAATCCCTGCAGGTTAAAATTAAGATTTAACCCTTCATAATCATAAATTATTTTCCCTGGACTTATTTTGTAGTTGTCATGTGTTTAAAGTTTATTTATTACACACACTTTGGATGGGTCCCGACTCTGTTATTCGGCATGGATGAAAAATGTAGGTTTAACCCTTCATAGTGATAAATTAACTTCCCTGGACTGTATTTGTAGCTGTTCTAGGGTTGAAGTGTATTTTATTTAAACACTTTGAGAAGGTTTTCGGCTCGATTCCCTGTATGGTTTAAATTTTGTTGAACCTTTCATAGTAATAAATTAACAGCCCTGGATTGTATTTTGTAGATGAAGCAATTATGTTTAGAAAAAATTAATACCAAAAGTTATATATATAATATATATAGGGGTATTATTAAAAAAACCGTATGTTTGAAGAAAATATGATTGGAAAACAATTATATTTACAGTGTTTATTTGAAGATAATGACACGTGCTTGTGTGTTATAGTTCAATTGGATGCTGAAATGCCTGCTCCACCCCCCCGGGAGAAAGTGCCCCGCTGCCAGCAGTAGTGAGCCCCCCTTCACCCACCGAAGGAGAACCGTCCCCTGCTCGGAGGCATTGTTTGAGACCAAGCTATTGTGGGCAGATAGGGTCCGCGGTCCTCCCGCAACCTTAGTGCGCGGTGACAGCGGGACTATCTTCCCACGTCCCAATAGGGATTTAGTGAACCGGTAAACCAGGTTGGTGGAGCCTGTCGAATGCTATCCCTTTCGAATCGTCGAGGGAGAATAAACAATTGAGGCATTTTTTATACTCGTAGAAAAATTACCGTACATATTGTGCTCCAGCAAGAAATCGTGACGCATTAAGCTGGCTTGAAGTACCAATTACTAATTTGTTCAATTGTCTGCAGATCCATGGTGTCAGCGCAGAGGATCATGTCGCTTACTTTTGAACATTCATAAAATACATAATTAGTTGTAGTAAGGAACAATATATATCCTATTTAGATAAAAATATAAATCAAATTGAAGGATATGAATAAGATAGTAATTAGTTTATTGATATAAATTATATTGACAATATCAATTAAGTGTACTTATCATAAAGGTCAATGGACTGGTGGCAAAGTTGTTGTTAAAACAAGAAACAAAAAATCAATTAGAATCATTAATTGTGGATGAAATATAGATTATGTATTGAGAAAAAGTTTGTAATTTAGGTTAAAAAGTAATAATTGAATTTTTACAAACACATTAAAAATGTGAGTCAAAAAGCACATTATATAACAAAACAATAAAACTTATTAAAATACATGTATTATAGACATGAGTTAAAATAAACTAAGTGTAATATATTGATGACAAGATAAAATTATGATTAGAAAAGAATTAATAGAGTTCAATTTAGAATTGATGCCTATGCTTTGCTTAAAGTTTTTAAGTTGGCTTATTCTAAAATTTCAGGAATTTATGTAGTTACAATATAACAAACCATAAATATATTAAGACAATTGTTGATGAACATGGGATATTATAGATGAAACTTATAATATAGTGTAATAAGTTAAAGGTCAAATGAAAAAATGAAATTTTTAAATACAAAAAAGGTTAATATAATTTGAGATCTATCCTTATTTGAAAGTTTTGAATGCCCTTGTTCCTTGTCGGACTGTCGGACATGTGATAATTCACTCCTGATTTACAAGGAACAAGGGCATTCAAAACTTTCAGATAAGGATAGATCTCAACTTATATTTAACCTTTTTTGTATTTATAAATTACATTTTGTCATTTGACCTTTTATCTTATTACACTATATTATAAGTTTATCTATAATATCCCATGTTCATCAACACTTGTCTTAATATATGTATGGTTTGGTTAAATTGTAACTACATAAATTCCTGAAATTTTAGAATAAGCCAACTTAATAAACTTTTAGAGCAAAGCATAGGCATCAATTCTCAATTGAACTCTATTAATTCTTTTCTAATCATAATTTTATCTTGTCATCAACATTATACACCTTATTTTATTTTAATTCATGTCTATAATACATGTATTTTAATATGTTTATTGTTTGTCATATATGTGCTTTTTGACTCACATTTTTAATCTGTTTGTAAAGTTCAATTATTACTTTTTAACCTAATTAAAAACTTTTTTCAATACATAATTTATATTTCATTCACAATTAATGATTCTAATTGATTTTTGTTTCTTGTTTTAACAACAACTTTGCCACTCAGTCCATTGACTCTTTATGATAAGTACACTTAATTAATATTGTCAATATAATTTATATCAATACTAATTTATCTTATTCATATCTTTCAATTTGATTTCTATTTTATCTAATAGTTACTTTTGAACAGCATAGACTCGACGTTGAATCCTTTATTCGTTATATTATATAAATAATAAAAAACTCCAATGCCCCAACTCAATCCTACCCAGATAAAAAAAACCAATGAATTAATAGCCAATGAGTACAAATAAAAAAGCAATGACCATACATAAATAGCCAATGAGCAACTATAAATAAAATACATGTTTGGAACAAGAACCAACATGTCTGGAAGGGGTTCAGGGGGATGGGTGGGTATCTTGAGGAAGGGGGAGCAGGAGGGGAGGGGGAACTAACAGCCAATCAGAGAGTGAGAGGGCTAGTTTTAAGCCAATAGGAATAGTGTACTGGTAAACCACCCCAGCTACTCAAGGTGTAGTAATTGGAAAGGTTGAAGTTAGAGGTAGTGAACCCGCATTTGCGTGGAGGAGAGTGGAAAACCATTTAGGAAAAACTATCCCAGTTCACCCGAGTGAGATTAGAACCTCTATCTCTCCGTCACAACAGTTACAAGCAATCGGCTGGCCTTTTCACTGGGACTTACACCGAAACACCTAACTAAACAATAAATAATGCTAAAACCTGCTAGATATTGGTTCAGTACAAAAGTAAACCACACCGCAATTGGTTAGTGGTTCTAAGTTACAGATATAAATAAACCAAACCGTATATTTAACGGAGACTCAACCCTGACAGTATGTATGCGAGATTCTCCCTTTGCAGACATCCTAATGAATAGAAATAAATGCACCGCAATCTGTTATGATATTCCAGGTATATTGGCTATAGATAGATATTCTTAAAACAGCACATAACTACAATATTTCTTTACTTAAATATATTTATATTCCAAACCCTAAAAAGCAGAGATATAATATAGAGTGGTTTTAAGCTCGTAAAAAAAATCCTTGATTTCAATTAATATTTAAACCTCTTCACTCTGATATTAATTAATTCTTGCCTACGACATGGCCAGTTTTATGGTTTGGATTTACAGAATTGATTTAGTAAAAAAAAAACAGATTGACAAAACTAATTACACTTAACAGTTTAACATTTAATTTATTAGAAAATGATAATCAACGTAAATCTTAATAAACTACACCTTTTCTCAATCAAAGTACTAATTATCAAACCTTTTTTTACTAATAGTTTATACTATAATCGCTTATGGTAACAATAAATAAACTATGGAATCGAACTATGGTCCCACAAAGTTATACACTGTTATAATAACTTTGAAGAAACAAATAAATTCACTTTTATAACTAAAATATAATCAATGGATAAGATTTTCTCAATGTCGTTTTTTTGTTATACCTGGAAATAATATAAAATATTTTAAATAGGATTGGGACCATAAATTACATACGTTTTTATAATCAGCTTCTTACAAATAAATTAAAAATCTTTTAGAGTTTAATCTGTTATTTATGTCACATGTGTGGAATATATTAATTAATCATTAATAAATTTATAATTGGCTATAAACAGTAATGAAGATTCTGGAAAAGGAAATACTTGTTTTCTGTTACATGTAAAACCAAACAATGTGGGTAACGTGCCAAAATAACGTTTGACGTGGTTAAAATTTTTAATAGTTAAATAAATATCAGCTTGTATTTTAATGAGAGTAAAATAATTAATTAAACTTAGTATGTAAATAATAATTATTGATTTATCATGATAAGAACATTAAAGTGAAATTAATTTTAGTATATTTAACCATTCGGGCATCGCTAAAAAGACATAACCCCTCCCCATCACTCCTTCCTAACAGTCAATGAACCATTTTAGGACTTAAGGCTTTTATAACTCCGGCCTTGGGCGTAGTAGGCAAACTATTTTTTCGGTCATGTGTGAAGGTTAGCATACCTCACGGGCTCTCCAATAAGTTTCTACCTATCAATATCGACGGAGTGTACTTAGGGTAACTTGAGAAATTCCACATACACTTTTATTTTTAACTTCATTATATATTTATATCTTATTTCCTAAGAATGGGTAACTAATGCTACGAATATCTGCAAAACTACATAATAGCAAGCTTTAAAAGGGAATACGTCTGAGTACCTACTCAAAGAAGCCTAAGGGTGTTCTTACATTATGTATTATTATTATGTTTTTAATTTTATATATAATTATATTGATCAACTCTGGTTTAGTGAACCCTGTTGTAGTGAACATCCGGCAACAAGTAACCTAATTAATTTGTTTCCATCCACATAAATTTCAGTGTATTAAGTTAAACACTTATTTTATTATGAATCTTAATTAGCAGTTTTAGTGAACATAAAAACTAAAACGTCAAAGAAAAAAAATGCCATTCCAACTTTATAATTTATGGAAACAAACCTCCATCGGTGTTTATTAACTTAAGACTTGAATAAACTGTTTCTCTACTAGACATCTTATTTTGGTAGTACATATAGCAACTGAAATCAAGAAATGGGAAGGAGACAAAAGGCCGAGTGCAGACAGGACATTCCACCCCATCTACGGCCTTAAGCTTCATACAGCGGTTGCAGCACTGAACTAAGAGAGATTGAAGAGGACCAAGACGAAAGTGAATGAAGTGTCCCGACAGTGAAAGATGTTCCAGCACTGAACTAACAGAGATTGAAGATGACCAATACGAGAGTGAATGAAGTGTCCGACAGTGAAAGATGTTCCAGCACTGAATAGAGAGAGAGTGAAGAGGACCAAGACTAGAGTGAATGAAGTGTCCCGACAGTAAAAGATGGTTCCAGCACTGAACTAAGAGAGAGTGAAGAGGACCAAGACTAGAGTGAATGAAGTGTCCCGACAGTGAAAGATTTTCCAGCACTGAATAACAGAGATTGAAGATGACCAATACGAGAGTGAATGAAGTGTCTCGACAGTGAAAGATGGTTCCAGCACTGAACTAACAGAGATTGAAGAGGACCAAGACGAGAGTGAATGAAGTGTCTCGACAGTGAAAGATGGTTCCAGCATGAACTAAGAGAGATTGAAGATGCCAAATACGAGAGTGAATGAAGTGTCTCGACAGTGAAAGATGGTTCCAGCACTGAACTAAGAGAGATTGAAGAGGACTAAGACGAGAGTGAATGAAGTATCCCGACAGTGAAAGATGGTTCCAGCACTGAACTAAGAGAGATTGAAGAGGACTAAGACGAGAGTGAATGAAGTGTCCCGACAGTGAAAGATGGTTCCAGCCTGAACTATGAGAGATTGAAGAGGACTAAGACGAGAGTGAATGAAAGTGTCCCGACAGTGAAAGATGGTTCCAGCACTGAACTAGAGAGATTGAAGAGGACCAAGACGAGAGTGAATGAAGTGTCCCGACAGTGAAAGATGGTTCCAGCACTGAACTAAGAGAGATTGAAGAGGACCAGGACGAGAGTGAATGAAGTGTCCCGACAGTGAAAGATGGTTCCAGCACTGAACTAAGAGAGATTGAAGAGGACCAAGACGAGAGTGAATGAAGTGTCCCGACAGTGAAAGATGGTTCCAGCACTGAACATAAGAGAGATTGAAGAGGACCAAGACGAGAGTGAATGAAGTGTCTCGACAGTGAAGATGGTTCCAGCACTGAACTAAGAGAGATTGAAGATGACCAATACGAGAGGTGAATGAAGTGTCCCGACAGTGAAAGATGGTTCCAGCACTAAGAGAGATTGAAGAGGACCAAGACGAGAGTGAATGAAGTTTCCCGACAGTGAAAGATGGTTCCAGCATGAACTAAGAGAGATTGAAGAGGACCAAGACGAGAGTGAATGAAGTATCCTGACAGTGAAAGATGTTCTAGCACTAAACTAAGAGAGATTGAAGAGGACCAGGACGAGAGTGAAATGAAGTGTCCCGACAGTGAAATATGGTTCCGCACTGAACTAAAGAGAGATTGAAGATGACCAATACGAGAGTGAATGAGTGTCCCGACAGTGAAAGATGGTTCCAGCACTGAACTAACAGAGATTGAAGAGGACCAGGACGAGAGTGAATGAAGTGTCCCGACAGTGAAAGATGGTTCCAGCACTGAACTAAGAGAGATTGAAGATGACCAATACGAGAGTGAATGAAGTGTCCCGACAGTGAAAGATGGTTCCAGCACTGAACTAAGAGAGATTGAGGAGGACCAAGATGAGAGTGAATGAAGTGTCCCGACAGTGAAAGATGGTTCCAGCACTGAACTAAGAGAGATTGAGGAGGACCAAGATGAGAGTGAATGAAGTGTCCCGACAGTGAAATAGGTTCCAGCACTGAACTAAGAGAGAGTGAAGAGGACCAGGACGAGAGTGAATGAAGTGTCCCGACAGTGAAAGATGGTTCCAGCACTGAACTAAGAGAGATTGAAGAGGACCAGGACGAGAGTGAATGAAGTGTCCGACAGTGAAAGATGGTTCCAGCACTGAACTAAGAGAGATTGAAGAGGACCAAGACGAGAGTCAAGGAATTGTCCCGGTAATGTAGCTAAGGGTGGGGCCTGAGGGGCCTGGTAACCCCCCCCTCCACTTAGGTCTTTTATACGACATTTAATATGTGGTTTTTTTTCGCAAAAAACCGCTTTCAATAAAAAGTAAACGTATTTACCTTAATGTCGGAATGAGGGAAAAATTTAGAGTGTGCTACTTAGACAAAATAACATCCTTAGTGAGTCTGACACATAGACACTGTGATTACAAATTCTGGTAGCTAACGTACCAAGAAACTTAGAAACGAGAACTTGATACTATATATGGTTACTACACATATTGTGAGCCTGACGTATTAAACTGCGTGATGAAATGAAGGACCGGTGGAAACAATTAAACTATTTAGCGAAACTAGCAGATGTGGACATAGGTTTTTATTTACTTGTATCCCACTAATTATATAGAAATGTAATACATTCTGTTGCTCAACCTCGCTCAAACCACTCTTTACTTTTAGGAGACATAGAAAGTAAGAAAAATACTGAAATATAAAGAGATTACTCTCAATAGCCCAATGCATTTTAATACTTGAGATTGGTGAAATTGGGGAGTTTTAAATTTCCAAAAATACGTAAAAAAACTTCTTCTCACTGTTGCATAGAATTTAGATTTGGTCTAGCAGGTATAAGAGCTACTCCGAGTTATATATATTTATATATATATATTTATATTATATATATATATATATATAAATATACAACTCCCAAAATTAAGGATAGAAAATGGGGGAGTGATTAAACCACAAATTTTCTAAAATTATATTATTATTATTATTATTATTATTATTATTATAATTCCTGTATGGCATAAAATTAAAATTTGTACATAGTGCTACCTGTAGAGGGACAACCTTAATAACCATAAGAAGCTGAACATAAATAATTTTTAAAACAAGGGTCAGTGGAATTTAGGACAGGGGGTGATGGAAATTCACAAAATAAAATAAAACTATTTTGGTGTGGTGTAAAATGGAAATTTGCCAGGGAAGTGGATGGATGTCTGTCCGCATGAATTATTCGAACAGCTCAAACACCCTAGACATCTAAATCTGGCATGTTGATAGTCTTAGGATAATGTTCTCTAGAATAATCCCAAACACTAAAATGTAAAATGGCGGATTTAAAATAGCGGCTCTAATTAGGCCAGAAACGTTGAGAATGAATAATTCCTTTTCTAAACTGTGAAATGGTAGGTAGGGACATGCGAGAACCACTTTTTCAATTCAAGATGATCTTGAGACGAGAATATGGAAAAATATCGAGACGCAAGAACGAGAAAGCTTCTTTTGAAAGTATAAAAATGCATATTATGTTTATTTAACTAAATATATGCTCCATCTCATTATATTATAGTTGATAAACACTTAATACATAGCTCAACACATTTTAAATGCAATTAACAAAATAGTGACGATTGCAACGTATACCATTTATATTTTAATTCTATAGTGTAACAGTTTATTTATAATTTTTAGCACCTCGTCTTACTACCCGTTTGGTAAAACGGCTGTGAATTAATTACGCTTTCGGTTTTAAGGATTAGGCAGGCTATATTCATAGGAAATGAACCCAAATTTGCGTGAAGGGCGAGTGTAAAACCATCCTCAGTGCACACGACTGAGATTCAGTCTCCAATCTCCCCGTCATCAGCAGTCTAGTCTAATGCGAGGGTAGCGCCTTAGACCTTGCGGCCACCGGAGCAGATTACAGTTTGTAATGTCAAAGTTTGGTATTGAGAACTAATATGTATAACTAAAACATTTCTAGGTGAAGGCTGTTTTTGAGTCATAAAGTATTTTATAAATAATAATTACCGACCTATCTCAGTGGCGTAGTTAGCTAACGCGCAGGTTTCGTGTTGAGCTAGACTGCCGAGGACGGGGAGGTCAAGGTTCGAATCTCGGTCGGGTAAACCGGAGGTGGTTTTTCCTAAATGGTTTTCCACTCTACATCCACTTAAATTCGGGTTTATTTCCTCTGTATTCAACCTTCCAATTTACTAGTCCATTATAGTAATTAGTACTTAAGCGTATAACCCGGACGGGTAGTAAGACGTGGTGCTAAGTATTATTATATTACTATTATTATTAATTATCGATTTGTTTTTTTAATGTCTAAGGTCCGTTATTTGCTATTTAACTTTTTTTTAATTTCTTGAATTTTCTAGATTCATTTTTAACTTTCGAAAAGAGACCAAGTTTTATTTCCTAGATATTCTTTAGAGTTGCCGATCTCTAGTATTAAGTATTATGAAAATTTCATTTTCTAACTTTGTCCTCCCATAGTTGCGAAACCAAAAAGGACAGAACGTGCTCACAGAAGTGAGCTAGGACTTGTATACCAACTATAGTTGCTTTGTTTAGAATAATTATTCCTGTACAATCAATCCGATCTCGGAGCCTCTTTGAAATCTCCCTATTGTATTATATCCAGCCCCTCTAGACGTCTGCTCGTTTAGTTCCGGCCTTGTTCGGCTATATTCGCCTTGTCAAGATCAACTCTCTGCCCAGGACAGGCATCAGGGACTTTCAGACGGTGAATGGCGTCCTAACCGGTGACGTGTTTCCAGAGGCGCGTTACTAGATATATTGGCGCCAAATACGTATTCTTTGGATTAGTTTCTATTTTAGTGTTAATAGATCTATCTATTGGTTGAAATATGGGTTTGAAACAGGAACATTACACTAATAGAGTAATACCTTACAAACTAGCACACATCTAAAAAAAAACGTGAAATGTATTCTCTCCAACATATTGAACGTCAAAGCAAGAGAGTCTTGGAACCGTGTTTTAGTTGGTAAACAATTGAAAGTTATGAGAAAAGACTAACTAGTGTGATAGGTTTCAAAAACCATATCTCTGTCAGACATTCTGGCAACGTAACAAAGTGTGTTCATCTACGTTTAAATAGTAGTTTTCATGAATTATACAAACTCATTAAACATTTTACATTTTAGTAGTAGTATGATTTTCGATATACCTTTATTTAAAAGTGCCTAGTTTGAAACTATGTTTTGGATACACTGCATATATAAATAGTTTTAAAGAGAAGTGAATTAAAAAAATATATTTAATTATGTTCAAATCTTTAAAATAATTTATTCAAAAAAAACTGTTATACGAAATTTCTGGACATTATTTTGTATTCACTCGATGACTATATATCCGTGAACATTCTTATGTGGTCCTGTGAATATTTTTAAACTATATTTAAATTACTAGAGCGCTCGCTTCAAAGTGTAAACGGTTTTAAAAATATTCATTTAAATTCTTAAAGTTATTGTTAGTAGTATGCTTATTCACTTTAAATTCATTTCTCTCGAATATTTTTCATCACTCTCTCTCCTAAGTTGTTATCTAATTATGACCTATTTACGAGAAATTAAGTAAATCAACGCTTTTTGGAAACACTTATTTTAGAATAGAAAATAATCTTAGTTAAAGTTGAAACGTTTCTAATCAAAGCTTCAAAGGTATTTGTTCTAACAATGAGTGAGTGCATTTTAACTTATTATAATGTATATCCTCTCTAAGTAATTTGTTTTAATTGTGAGATGAATAAAGTGAGTGACCAGTGAGAACTCCAAGTGAAGAGATGTATCACATAGACGAGTGTTCTAGCCCAATGCCCGTCCTAGACCCCTGGTTGCACCTGATTGGAGGGACGGAGAAATAGACATACTCCAACACATCGAACAATGCTCCTGTACCTGCAATCACATGGGCTACGGCAACTTCATGGATTTTCAGGTGAGCACTTTCAGTGGCGGAGCGTGATCTTTATATGTGGTGGTGCCAGGTCAGAGTCTGGGCCTGATGACAGTTATTTATCCTCATCATGTGTTAGCAGGTTAAATTTAATTCATTTAAGTGCTGTCTAATTTTTAAAATTCCCTTGAATTACAAAATAACTAAAAAAATCTAAAAATATAAAGTATAAAAAAACACAGGTTTTGAATTAAACTTACCAAGTGATGACATTACTTGAACAAAAGTTGGGTGCGTCTGTCTCTTTTGTACCACAGTATTCTATTAATCTGCTTAATATATGCCTATTTTTTAAAACCTGTTCTTTGTGTTTTTTATTGAAATTTAGACCACGGAATCTATTTGTGTTGCAATATTTACTGCTCCAAAATGTTTTAAACTTACATGCGTTTTCCAAATTAATGGCACATTCTTAGTGTTTTTTAAATTTTTACTTAAATATTAAGATTCTTACAGCCTGCCACTGTCCACCACCCCTCACCACCAAATAATTAACAATAAAAACTAAATAAGTTATGTTTTTATTCACTCACAATTAACCACAATTATTGTTTACCAAACCAAGCAATAGAAAACGTTTTTTTTTTTTGTCATATACCTGCTTAAATGTAAAGTCATTAGGTTGATGTACTCCTTAAGGTTTAATTTTAAGTTTTTCTTCCAGCTTTAATGAAAAAACGGAACTTTTAATCAAGGATCTATGTACTTTATTAATTTTAATCAATCGTTTTCACGCGTCATCTTATTTCTTGGATTTAACACATAGTAAAACACACATATATATATATATATAAACGCCAAAAACCAAATCTTTACTGTATAGCGGGCCCGCTCGGATTGGCCCTATTTCCCAATATAAGGCTCGCACTGTAATGTTAGAGGGATTGACCTTGAGAGACATCTCACACTGGATGTGGCTTCTTTGAGGGGATCTTGTCACAACTGGCCCTGATCAGCTTCTGTATTCAGTCACAAGAGAGCTATTACAATCCTCGCGTGACGTAATGAATACTCTTGGGACTGGAATACTGTATAAACGAATCCAATAACTCACTGCGTTTAGAGAATGGTGCTACACTTCATATTAATGGGTTTTTTCCTAAATATTTTTTAGAATAAAAAGAACAAAATAAACATTACGTTAATTCTTTTTTCTTTTGAAAATGCTATTGGGGCCTGACCCCTGAGAACATCCTTCTTAATAGCACTCTGTATATTTGCAATTGATTATAGCAATAAGAATCAAACCTGAATGGATGTTGTGGTGTGGTATCTTCAGAATGTCCTAGTTTTTATAAATTGTCCTAGTTAGTTAATACCCACATATGGATGTCCTATAAATATGACCTAGTATAAACAATCATGTACCTTATTGTTTATTTAGTCTTAGTAACCTTGTCTTAATGGATGTCTTGGTCGCTACGTTCATTCATATAATTATAACATAATATTAATAGCCTTGTATGGATAGTGGATATCCTATTGGACTTCCTAGTATCTATATCTATGTATAGCTGCCATATAAGTATGTCTTATCTGATAGCTGTCATTTGCTAACCGAGCTAACTACGTCAGTTCTAATAGTCGAGCAAAAATCTGGCAAATAAACACTTGTTACATTTCGTGTTTTGCTGAAAATACTTTGTTCCATCTAAGCTGATCTTTGTGCACGTCTTCCCTAATCATGTTAACCACCTCAGTCATCCAATTTCCCCAGATCAATCTATCTAAAATATCTTAACAAACAGAGGTGACGTACCAGCATTTGCCCTCCCCTGGGGTTGGGGCCTCACAGCTAGTAGTACGTCTCACTCCGAGGTTGTTTCTATCCAATCATGAACTACCCACTAACATAATAAACGTATAAACAACTATGTTCATCCACCGTCGTGTTAGACTAGATTTTCGATGGCAGGAAGATCGGGGTCCAAATCCCGGTCGGTTTATACTGAGGATGATTTTTTTCCAAAATGGTTTTATACTCTTCCTACACGCAAATGTGGTTAAATTTCCTCTGAATTCAATCTTCATAATCTCTAACTCATTAGCGTAATTAGTACATAAGCGTACAGCCCGAACAGCTGCTAAAAATATATACAGACTATGTATTATCTTCTATATACAGACTTGTTAAATTGTACAACACAATCCGCTATTGATAACCACCATCACCCAATACAAGCATGCTTTTTTGGTCTATATTTAATTATTTGAATGTTTTGAATTTTAAAATAGGTTTGTCACAGCCTAAGCAATATTGGGATGTTTGTTTTGATTTACATACTTTCTTGAACGTACGTGACTGAAAGCGCTGGCTTAACGAATAAGATGTAGTGAATTAGAAATATTAAAGAGGATCTGACTGCTCATAACAATGTTGCTCTAGTTGGGGAGTAAAGGGGCCATATCAAGTTATAAAAGTGTTTATTTTGTTGACATCGTGACTGACACATTATCATCAATTTTGGAGGAAGTCATGCTGCCCGACGCCGGACCATAGCAGACTGTACTTCGGGTCATCAGTAGCACTTGTAATTATAGATCAACCGTTTGAGCCCAGGGTCCCTAGTTCGAGCTCTGTAGGGGATTTCGAGCCATGTCAATCATTCCCTCAGTCTAAGTTTTCACGAGTAAGCCAGTTCTTCCACGAGTGCAAGCGTCCAATATCTTTTACTTATTTTATATTTCATTTAACATCACATTTTGAAACATAACTTAGTACTTTTATCAAACAAAAATTCGTAGCTCTACGTATTATTTTGAACCCATACAACTACCTTGCCGGTGATCTACCCCCCCTCCCCCATTTTCCCACAAGCTATCTTGACAGATCAAGCCCACCGGAGGTAGGTCGGCAACAGGTTTATCTTAAAGAATTGTAAAAAAGTAATTTTTTATACAAATATTAACTAACCTAAGAAAAAAAATACATTCTTCTTATGTGATATTATTTATTTGGTAGCTTTTAAAATCTGCCACTGCATATAACATAGGTAGGTAGGGGAACATATCTCATAAGTGTAAAATAATTAAATAGGCAATAAAAATAGATTTATTATACAATTAACATAAAAAGGTGACATGGGGTTACAACAGTTAATGATAGTGCTTAACAACTCCTAAAACATAGGAACTACCCGTAGCACGGGGAAAGCACGTGTCTAAGGCGACATGGCAACAGTAAAATGGAAGTTAAGTTGATAGTGGGTATAGGATTGAAAGACAGCCGGGCTAGCGCCCAACTTCCACCAGAAAGGTCTAAAAAGAGAACATGGAGAGTTAGCAACATATAAAGCAAACAGGCTAATCCTATAGTTTTAGAGTTATCAAGTTACATGTCGGACAAGCTACCTAGCTTGGCTAGACAAAGGAACGACATCCCAAATAATAAACGGTAAGATGGCCGTAGTTCAGTTACACTAGTCGATGACTAACTAACAAGTGTTCATACAAAATTGTACTATGGCCGCTAACCCTAAATATATCAAAATCCTACAAAAAGGGTCCAAATCTCATAAAAATAAAAACTAATATGATAACGAAAGTAATAGGAGTGAGCTGTGTGAGTAATAGTTTCGAATGCTGGGTGTACTAAAGAAACCCAGGGCACGCAACTCAATCCAGGTGCGGCAAGAACATGATGGTCGGTCTCCAGAAATAATAAATATATTAATAATAATATTAATAATAATATTATTAATAATAATTGAAATTAAGGAAGTACAGAGATAGTTTCTAAACCTAAGGGTATTTTCACTAACAATAACATTAAATAAATTGCAAGAAGTGTATGTATATGTTTATTATAAATATCAGAATTAAATAAATATATATATACATTTATGTAACAAGTTAAAAGTATTATGTAAAAATATATAATAGCTCCTTCATTAAATTCACAATCTGCAATGAGCTAGAAGGATTTAAGTTCAGATTGTCTTTACTTTCAATTAACAACCATTTTTTAGAATATATACAACAAATAATCATTTAGCTTATTATTTTTCGCCTGAAATTTTCATACGAAGTTACTCAATTTTATCCTAATACGAACCATGCAACTATCTAACATTTGCATTCTATTATTCATAATTATCCAACATAATCAAAAAAACATCGTCCACAAGTTTCTAATATATCCCATAATAACCTAAAATCATAATATTACCCTAAATTCATCAATCACAATATTAACCATACAGGAGAGTAAGCAAGAAAAATTAATAAGAACATCTAACTAAAACATTACGTAGACAAGAAAAATCTAACCAGCATAGTAAAAAAAGGCGAGATTCAAAATTTATTTTTTAGATCCCCTTTTCTTTTATCTATCAGCTCAATAATGATAACCCAAAATTTATCCCTACAAACTAGACTAATATAAATAAATTTGACCATTTTAATACAATGTGAAAAATTTCATTTTTATAAGATTCAAACAGTTACTAATAAATAATAATAATAACATGCAAAAAGGGAATTTTGAAAAATAATAATAAAAAATATTTACGACGAAAAGAAATGTACCCTTACATTTTTTTCCAATAATGCTGAAGCCTCGCCTTCTACCAACTAAGTCCGAGCAATGTCCAAGAGTGCCGGCTGCTTTCCTACGCTGGTCTTATATACGATTTGCAAAACTCAGGGAACACGGAACAAAGGGTAAAAAAGTGAGGGAAACCAAAGAGTATCATACACCGGGAGAGAAATGCGAGTGACAGAACGAGCTTCTACTCATTTCTCGAAGCAATTGGAATGTTTGGGCACTTTGCGGGACAGACATCTCTTTTATTCTCAAGTTCTTTGGAATGGCTTGAGCACATGAGTAGAGTGTATCTTCATGTACTGCGACACCGGAAGTGGTGTGAGGTGGCTTCTTATGGCCCCGCTTATGCACACATAGTGTTTTCAGGACAGAGGCAGCGTGAGGGGATGGAGGAGGTGTGAGGGGGAGGGGGGGAGATCCTGAGTCGCCAGAGGAGACGGGGGGGCTGCAGGATGGGTTTGTATGATTGGTTCAGAGGAAGTCTCCCCTCAACCCTTTCCTCGCCGGAGACTCGCGGATGTGTGTTCTCTCTCTCTCTCTCGCTCTCTACTCGAGGGTGTTTTCTCTCAAGATGGGTCAGCTCAATTCCCTCCATGCCTTGTGTCAGCTCATTATCATATAGACAATCGGTAGGGTCCTCTCTGTCCCTTTCTCTCTCTCCTCTTTCTATCTCTTTGTCTCTCTCCTTCTTTCTCTCTCTCATCAGTATACAATGCAGGATATCAGAACAGTGGCTTCTCGCGAGTGATGGGGGGTCCTCTCATGATGGGTCACCCTATAGATGATGGGTCACCTCACTTCCCTCCATGCCTTGGGTCAGCTCATTATCATAGAGACGAGCGGTAGGGTCTACCCTTTGATTGACACAGCTGCACAGTTTTCTTGACGAAGAATCTCGCAGCGAGCGAGTCGTGAGGATTCTGGGTTCAATCCTGGAGCGCTCCTGAGGGAATGTAGGGTTCTCCCTCATCGAGCGAGTCGTGAGGATTCTGGGTTCAATCCTGGGAGCGCTCCTGAGGGAATGTAGGGTTCTCCCGCATCGTGCGAGTTGTGAGGATTCTGGGTTCAATCCTAGGAGCGCTCCTGAGGGAATGTAGGGTTCTCCCGCATCGTGCGAGTTGTGAGGATTCTCTCTCTCCTGCAGTTCAGTTTATTACCTTTACACCGAAAAGATTTCTCGTCACATATCAAATTTGACTAATCAAATAGCCTACGTTACCCGATGATAATGTGGAAAAAACTGTTTAGCACCCGACTGATATCGAACCCTGATCCCACTCCTCGACAGTCCAGTTTATCGACCTTACTCCAAAAAAAGATTCTCTCTTCGCATATCAAATAGCCTACGTTACACGATGAAAATGTGGAAAAAACAGTTTAGCATCGAACCTGGATCCTATTCTCTCTGAAGAGTCGGCGAGAGCTAGTTAATCACTAGTATGAATCCATCTACCCGTCTCAATGAACTACTATCTCATGAAGTTGTCTCAATGAGATACTCGTCTCAAGGAGCTAATATGAACCAATTCAGTCGTCTTAATGACCGGTCATCTCACGAAGTTATCTCAAGTAGATAGTTATCTCGCGGAGCTATCTCAGAGAGTTAGTTAATCACAAGTATGAATCTATCCTGTTGTCTCAATGAGCCGCTATCTCATGAAGTTATCTCAATGAGATACTCGTCTCAAGGAGCTAATATGAACCAATTAAGTCGTCTTAATGACCTACTATCTCATGAAGTTATCTCAAGGAGATAGTTATCTCGAGGGAGCTATCTCAGAGAGCTAGTTAATCACTAGTATGAATCTTACCTGCTGTCTCAATGAGTTACTATCTTATGAAGTTGTCTCATTGTCTCAATGAGCTAGTATGAATTCATCCTGTTGTCTCAAAGAGCCGCTATCTCAGAGAGCTAATACAGTGTTTCAAATCCATTCAGCCGTCTCAATGAGCTACTATCTCTTAGGTCAATTTCAAGAGCTAGTACAGTGTTTCAAATCCCTACAGTTGCCTCAATGAGCTACTATCTCAGAGAGCTAGTACAGTGGTTTTCAACCGAGGGCGGAGCGCTACAGGGCTCAGCGGTTTACTCGTTAGTGGTGGGCGTGCGACGGTTCCGAAGCAGAGACGGAAAGGCTCGGGGAACAGCTCCTGAATTATGACGACGTCTCGCCTGTAGGGGTGGGCGGGAAGGCGAGCAGGCTCACGCTTGACATAAGAACCCTCCCCCCCGGGGGGTTCCATAAACGTCGGCTGAAGAGGTAGAGAATCTTGATTCTGGACAATACAGCTTCCTCCGCCTCCTCCTCATCAAGGGTAGCGTCGGCTATCTCGCTCCGGCAACTGTCGTAAAACATGAATCTTGATAACGTCTGCGTGGGAATGAACAATATACTCACGTTCCCTATATATAGATCCCACCTTCTAGGTGGACTCATCTACATTCATCTCGACAATCAGTAAGCGCGTTTCTGTCTCAGAGCGGTTCGCTATGTTGATCGACGTACAAGGATACTCAAGTGAAGAAATAACGTTCATATTCAAAGAGGTGAGTGTTTTACATTTCGAACCCTTCGAGGAAGTCAACTATAAGTTTCTTCCTCCGTGCAAGTTTGATAACCTCTCTGTTTCGACTAGGAGAAATTTAGATTGGGCGAGCTCTTATTTTCACGGACTATCTTGGAGTGAGGGGGAAGTACAGTATGCGAATCTTCGTTCTATCATAATTTCTCATCTAGAGCGATACGCCTCACGACTAACGATCTATATCAAAGGAGCAGAGAAGTTAACTTGGGTAGAGAGACTCATAGACTCTGATAGTGACAAGTACGAGTTTCGCAAGTTGTCCGATCATGGCTGTCCTTCCTTGAGAAAGCTAAAAAAACTGTACAAAGTAAACAAGTGTGCTACTCATGTGCTACAGAAAATGTTCTACTACTCAACGAATGGTTTAAATCTGCTCATGCCGAACTTTTACGATCCGACTAGGAGAGGAGTTGAAGAGTGTGTATTTAACATGTTCTTAGTCTTAGACTGCTAGTTGTGCGTTAAATTAAAAAAAATAAATATTAGTCTGATCTAGTTCTATATTCAATATGGTTACTTAAACAGCTAAATGGTAGCACTTTGTAAATGTATTAACTCCTAGCTACATTTAAAGGCAATTAAGCAATAAGCTTCATTAAAAAAATTGATCAATTGCTATGTATTAAAATAAAAAATTGGTTCTATGTTTAAATCTTGGAGTAACCGATTTAACTCCTTCACAATCCGGCCACATTTAAATGAGTGAACTTTGTGTTTTTTTTTAATAAATGATTGAGCTTGATGTACCTCACTGTTCAGTCGGCCTTCTTTCCTTCGCACTTGCACCGGGCGCTTCACCCTCCCTCCCTACTGCCGGTCCGGCCCACAGTCCATGTTGTCTGAGCCGTCCGTGACGACTCCACCTCTGCTCACTGCGCCAGAACGGTTTCTAAGTGGTCCGCCACAAGCCCGAAGGCGGGAGCTTCAGTGGCAGCTGCCCCTTCGAGGGGCAACAAGCCAGAGGTAGCTGCCGAAGTCAGCGGGGCCGCTCCAATTCCCGGAGCCGAGCGTGCCGCTGGCCGAGGTGGGCTAGAGTCACCCCCGGGTGACGAATCGGCCCTTATTAGGGCCAACAAATCGGCCCTTTCCAGGGCCAACAAATCGGCCCTTTCTAGGGCCAACAAGGCTGGCGTGACCCCCCAATTTACCGGGGAGGTGGGCGCAGTCCACAGCCAAGCGGGTGGAGGTAGCGGGGCCCCTCAAATTACTGGAGGTGAGCGTGCCGATAGCCACACCCAGTCGGTTTCACCCTCGGGTGAAGTTTCGGCCCTTATCAGGGCCAACAACTCGGCCAGCGTGATCTCGCCAACTACCGGCGAGGTGGGCGAGATGGCCAAGGTGAAGCCAGCGGGGCCCCTCCAGCTACCGGAGGCGAGCGTGCCACTGGCAGATCCGCCGGGGCTTCCGGCACTGCACCCTCGGGCCTCGGCTTGAAGGACAGTGCTGGCCCCCTTCAAAGCGTCGGCAGCAATGCCGATGCGGGCGAGCCCAGCGGGGCCCCTCCGACTACAGGAGGTGAGCGTGCCGCTGTTGGCCAAAAAGTGCTGGAGGCCCTTTTTAGGGCCGACAGCCCGCAAACAGGGGAGGATGGCAAAAGCTCCCGCCAGCACGATGGGTGGAAACCTATCGGTGCCAACGCAAGCCCTGACCAGGGGGAGCCTAGCCGTCCTCCGCCAGTAAAGACCGCTGCAAGCGGCACTGACGCAAGCGCTAGCGCAAGGGTCTCAAAAACCCGCGTCAACTCCGGCACCTCCCGCCAAGGGGTGTCGGTAGGTGTGAAACGCCCGGCTGAATTTTCTTCAGATTCGGAAGACCGGGTCGCACGCTTCGCGCGTGTTGACAGCTCGGGCGAGTCCGTGGACGTGGAGGGACTGTCTTCAGGACCAGACCTCCCGTTGATGCGCGACGAGTCGACCCAGGGTCCTATGATGAATCTGAAGGATTTCGGACCGTAAGACCCCGCCGAAGGGGGAAGGCCGGCAACACCAGGAAGCTGCTGGGGGCAACCCTAACCATTTAGGCGGCAGCTCTGGTGATGAGAGCGAGGCCAGCGGTGGCCCGGGCCAGGGTGCGCCAGCGCTGGGTAAAGGTGGGAAGCGGCAGAAACCTGCGGGTAACAACGCAAGCCGTGTCTCACCCCAGCCTGGTACTAGTGGCTCTGGCCGGCTGGCAAAGCGAAGGGGAAGATCCCTCCCATCATATTGTGTGATGTGGAGGGCTACTCCAAGTTGGCGAGGGCCATCCGGTCCAAGGTTCGCGAGCCTGTGGAGGCGGTCAGGCAGCCGGGGACCGAGTGCGCCTCCAGTGCGGGTCGGAGGTAGATTACCGCGCCCTCCAGAAGTTCTTGCCGAGCTTGGGGATCCAGCATTGGTCCTACGAGCTGGGACGGGAGCGACTGGTCAGGGTTGTGGTGAAGGGACTCCCGACACGGACAAACCCCGACGACATCCAGGAGGAGCTAGTGGAGATGGGTTTCCCCGTGAAATCCGTCACACAGATGCTCTCCCAATGGAAGCGGGATCAGAAGACCGGAAAAAGGCAGCGGTTGCCGAACTTCGTTGTCTCTCTGACGCCCGGGGAGCAGACCGCAAGGCTGTATTCCATATCAGTCCTGTGCGGGCTCCGCGTCAGGGTGGAGAAGTACAAGTCTCCAGGCGGCCCGGTTCAGTGCAAGAACTGTTTCCGGTTTGGGCATGTGCGGAGGGATTGCCGCGCTAACCCGAGGTGTGGGTTCTGTGGTGGTGACCACGAGAGGGGCGGGTGCCCGGAGGAGAGACGATCTCCCCCGAAGTGCCTGCACTCCTCAGGAGCCCATTCCTCGTTGTGGCGGGGCTGTCCCACGTACAAGTCCTTGCGGGTGGCAGGGAATGTGCGGGCCTCCAAGCCTCAAGAAGGGAGGACGGATGGGCCAAGTGAAGGCCAGAAACCCTCGGGGCACGTTGCGGGACGGAGGGCGAAAGTGACTCCAGCTCCAACACCAAAGCCACTGGTACAATCATTCGCCAGTGTGCTGTCAAAGAGAGATACCCCTCCACCCCAGGCCGAGGCACCTGCCGAAGCCACCAAACCTGAACCGGTGGAATCCGGTTCAACCCCTTTGGTCGAGGGCCCGCCCGAGACCGCTCCTCTCCCTATCCCAACCCACACTGCCATCCTACACCCTTCCAACCCTTTCCTTCCACTCCCAACTCCCACCCTTGTCCCCCCTGTAACCCCCACACCCGAGGATGATGCTGCAAAGCTCAAAAATTGCATTGAGCTACTCAAGGGTATTCCGGGACTGGACCCATGGGACTTTTCATCGAGTCTCTTGAGGAAGGTCCAGGAGTCTCCGAGGAGTAACCGTGGCCACCTGGTCATGGAGCACATCATCCTCTACCTGGTCTCTCATGGCAGTGCACCCGAATAGAGGACCACCAGTGCTGAAGGAGCTCACGGTCGCACTCTGGAACGCCAACGGAGTCGCGGGGAAGAAGGCTGAGCTTGAAAGTTTCTTGGCAAAGCATCGTGTCGATGTAATGCTGCTGGGAGAAACCCACTTGCGCTCCGCAATGAGGTTCTCGTTGGCAGAGTTTATCTGCCATCGTAGTGACCGAGCGGGGGATGTGGGAAGGGGTGGGACGGCGGTTCTGGTCCGAAGGGGCCTTGACCACCACGTCGTCTCACTTCCTCCCCTCCAACACATGGAAGCAACGGCTATCCAACTGGTGACCTCGACTGGCCCAGTGCGTCTCATTTCCATCTACTTCCCTCCCTACCACCGGTTCGACCAGGCCACGAGGGCTGACATGGAGGTGCTGCTTCGAGGTACCACGCCTGTTTTAATCGGTGGTGACTTCAACGCTAAGCACCCTTCATGGGGCTCTAGGATTATGTGCGCTCGCGGCGGATTGCTCCGCGACGTCATAGATCTACACGGCCTGGTGGCTGCCGGGCCTCCGACCCCTACCCACTTCCCTTTCAATCCCGGCTATCTCCCGGACGTCCTAGACTTCGTTGTCTCCAGAGGGATCAGAAGGCGGTTAGTGCTGAAGTCTCTAGCTGAGCTAGACTCGGATCACAACCCCGTTCTCGTGAACCTGGGACGCGCGGTGTCCTTCATAGACCCCCCCGAAAAACCAGACCTAAAGCGCACTGACTGGGACAGGTTTACGAATGTGTTGAGAGAGAGGTTGGGACCCACCCCTACCTTTCGAACAGCAGCGGAAATCGATCGCGGTGCGGAGTTCATAACTTCCGCCATCAAGGGGTCGCTCGAAGCTTCGACGCCGAGGCACCGTCCTAAGAGGGCGCCACAGGCTTCTTTGCCCGATTCTATCCTCAGGCACGTCCGAGAGAAAAATCGGCTGAGGAAGGCTTGGCAAATCTCGAGGGACCCGGTAGACAAAGCCAACTGGAGCCGCAAAGTCCATGCGGTTCGGGAGATGGTCCGAGAATACCGGAACAGTGTCTGGGAGGACAAGATTGAGAGCCTGTGCGTGCAGGACAGGTCCTTGTGGCAAATGACGAGGAACTTGATGCGGGTCCCCGCACCAAGGCCGCCTATTGTGAGTCGCAACGGGGTGGCCAACTCCGACCAGGAGAAAGCCGATGCTCTCGCTGAGCACTTAGAGGCGCAATTTGTACCGACTGACAACCCGTCAGACCCGGTGCACGTTGCGCACGTGGCGCAGGTCATCAGCGCGGTCTCGTACAGACCCTTGGATGAACCCGAACCCACGGAGGTGACAGAAATGTCACGGGCGATAGCCGCTCTAAGACAAAACAAGGCCCCCGGATCCGACGGTATCAGTAACGCGGTCCTCAGAAAGCTGCCCTTGGAGGCGATTAACTTCCTTGTGGAGTTATTCAACGCCGTCCTGTTCCTGAGTCACTTCCCCGAGCTCTGGAAGCATGCCAACGTCCTCTGCTTTCATAAACCGGGTAAGGACCCGACCCTAGCTTCGTCCTACCGACCGATCAGCTTGCTCGACTGTCTGGGCAAGTGTTTCGAGAGACTAATAATGACGAGACTGACCCGACATGTTCGCGAGGGGGGCATCTTGGTGGACGAGCAGTTCGGCTTTCGGGCGGGACACGCTACGTCTCATCAACTTGTCCGGCTCGTGGAACAGGTTACGAGGAACTTCAACATCAACAGGCTGACTGGTGCTGTCTTTCTTGACGTGGCAAAGGCCTTCGACCGTGTTTGGCACGAGGGTCTCCTTTTCAAACTCCTCTCCCTGAACCTGCCCTTCTACCTAGTTAAGGTTGTTCAATCTTATCTTTCCCATCGCACCTTTTCCACTACCTTTGGGAACGCCACCTCCCAAGTCAGAAGCATCCGGGCTGGAGTGCCGCAGGGTTCCATGGTGGGCCCGCTGCTCTTCAGTCTCTATGTGAACGACATTCCAAAATCCCCAGGCACCGAGTTGGCTCTGTATGCGGACGACACGGCTCTAGTAGCGGAGTCGTGGCGAGGGCAGCTGGTGGAGAGGCGACTCCAGACGCACCTGACGCAGTTGGAGGGGTGGCTGACAACCTGGAGAACAAGTATTAACGTGGAGAAGAGCACTGCAATGCTCTTCACATGGAAAAGAAAGTACTACAGGCCGGCTCCACTCCGGCTGTTCGGAGAACAGATCAGATGGGCGGACAGTGTTAAGTACCTGGGACTTACGCTGGACACAAAACTGACCTGGAGACTACACTGCAACGAAAGACTCAACAAGGCGAGGCAAAGGCTGGGAGTCCTAGGCCCACTGCTTAACAGGCGTAGCGCCCTGTCTACAAGGAACGGTCTGACGCTGTACAAGCAGTTGCTCAGGCCAATCCTCGACTATGCGTGTCCCGCTTGGGGTCACCTGGCGGACACGTATATGAGGAGGATGCAGGCGTTCCAGAGCGTATGTCTGAGGATCATTGTGGGCGCACCTTGGTATGTCCGGAATGAGACTCTTCATCGTGACCTGGATATGCCTACCATCAAGGACCACTTCCGGAAACTGTCGCAGTCTTTCTACGCTAGACTTCCCGGTGCCACCAATCCTCTTATCCAGGGGCTTGGGAACTACGTCATCGACCCTGGTGGGTGCCATCGACGTCCCAAAGCCCTGCTCGGATAAGCGAGATGTTTCAACAGTGGTTTGGGAGGCTCTCACCCAGCCCCCCATAGAGTAGTGTCTCCGCACGTAACTCTAAAAAACCCTTAGTCGGTTTCTCAATTTCTTACCCCCCTTTTTTACCCCAATATTACTAATATTTTGTAATCTCTGTTTCTTTGTTTCAGAACTTCGCGAAACGCGACAACCCGTTCTTAATTTTTGCAAACCATACGGTGTGACCAATTGGTCGGTACGTGTTGGAACTTGCTCTCGTGCTCCCCTTCTGGAAGCATCGGAGCATGCCTTTTGTCTGTGTCTGTGTCTGTGACGGTTTCTCGCGCCAATAGGAAGCCCCCGTTTTCCCCATTGGTCAAGGCCGGGCAGTGGTGGAGGGTATATAACACGGTGATCTCTGGAGCTATTTTTTTAGTGGGGACCCAACCTTGGAGAACCACCTTTATGAAAGAGCATAATAAACCATCTATTCGTTTGAAAAGAGCATTTCATCGTCACTCCCTATCCTCCCACAACTATCCCCGACCTCCCACCGCGACTCCATGTTGCCGGGATGGTTATCCTGCCTCCCACCGCGACTCTGTGTTGCCGGGACTGTTCCCCTGCCTCCCACCGCGACTCCGTGTTGCCGGGACAGATCCTTACCTCCCACCGCGACTTCGTGTTGCCGGGACTCTGACCTATCTGTTTTCTCCCCCATCTCCCTTCCCTACCCACATCCACTGGACCCGCGAGATCGACGTCTGACAACCACTGTCGCACGGAAACTGGACTTCAACGAGACAATACCACTCCACGCGAAGCCGCAGTAAAAGGGATAACAAGCTTTGTTCAATGATAAAAGGGAAATGTACTAAGGTAAATAATATTAAAAAGAAAATGGAGTAACCGATTTAAATACTGTTAACTCCTTCATATTCCGGCAATAAGCTTCATTAAAAAAAATTGCTCAATTGCTATGTATTCAAATAATAAAGTTTTTATTTTAATTATATGAACCACTCTGATGCAAAAAATATGCTACTGTTTGTCGAGATGAATGTAGATGATCTTTCGTGAAATATTTAGTTAGATATAGTTCTATGTTTAATTCAATATTCAAATGAAGTGATCGATTTAACTCCTTCACAATCTGGCTACAGTTAAATGAGCGAACTTTGTTTTTTAATAAATGATCGAGCTTTGTTTAATGATAAAAGGAAAATGTACTAATTTAATTAATATTAAAAAAGAAAATGGAGTAACCGATTTAAATACTGTTAACTCCTTCGCAATCCAGCTACATTTAAAGGTAATTAAGATTGTTTATAAATGACTGAACTTTGTTTTTAATAAATGATCGAACTTTGTTAAATTCAATATTCAAATGGAGTAACCGATTTAAATACTGTTAACTCCTTCATAATCCAGCAATAAGCTTCATTAAAAAATCGGTCAATTGCTCCTATGTTTAATTATATATTCAAATGGAGTAACCGATTTAACTCCTTCACAATCTGGCTACATTTAAAGGTAATAAATGAGCGAACTTTATGTTTTTAATAAATGATCGAACTT
The DNA here is from genome assembly GCA_039000515.1 of Timema cristinae. Classification (NCBI taxonomy): domain Eukaryota; kingdom Metazoa; phylum Arthropoda; class Insecta; order Phasmatodea; family Timematidae; genus Timema; species Timema cristinae. Next base: position 43,089 of record JBCFYV010005281.1, read on the forward strand.
TGTTTAATTCAATATTCAAATGGAGTAACCGATTTTTACAAAAAATATTGATTTAAATACTGTTAACTCCTTCACAATCCAGCTATATTTAAAGGTAATAAATGACTGAACTTTGTTTTTTAATAAATGATCGAACTTTGTTTAATTCAATATTCAAATGGAGTAACCGATTTAAATACTGCTAACTCCTTCACAATCCAGCTACATTTAAAGGTAATTAAGATTGTTAATAAATGATCGAACTTTGTTTAATTCAATATTCAAATGGAGTAACCGATTTAAATACTGTTAACTCCTTCACAATCCGGCTACATTTAAAGGTAATTAAGTTTGTTAATAAATGACTGAACTTTGTTTTTTAATAAATGATCGAACTTTGTTTAATTCAATATTCAAATGGAGTAACCGATTTAAATACTGTTAACTCCTTCACAATCCAGCTACATTTAAAGGTAATAAATGACTGAACTTTGCTTTTTAATAAATGATCGAACTTTGTTTAATTTAATATTCAAATGGAGTAACCGATTTAAATACTGTTAACTCCTTCACGATCCAGCTACATTTAAAGGTAATTAAAATTGTTAATAAATGACTGAACTTTGTTTTTTAATAAATGATCGAACTTTGTTTAATTCAATATTCAAATGGAGTAACCGTTTTAAATACGATTAAGTCCTTCACAATCCAGCTACATTTAAAGGTAATAAATGACTGAACTTTGCTTTTTAATAAATGATCGAACTTTGTTTAATTCAATATTCAAATGGAGTAACCGATTTAAATACTGTTAACTCCTTCACAATCCGGCTACATTTAAAGGTAATTAAGTTTGTTAATAAATGACTGAACTTTGTTTTTTAATAAATTATCGAACTTTGTTTAATTCAATATTCAAATGGAGTAACCGATTTAAATACTGTTGACTCCTTCAAAATCCAGCTACATTTAAAGGTAATAAATGACTGAAGTTTGTTTTTTAATAAATGATCGAACTTTGTTTAATTCAATATTCAAATGGAGTAACCGATTTAAATACTGTTAACTACTTCAAAATCCAGCTACATTTAAAGGTAATAAATGACTGAACTTTTTTTTAATAAATGATCGAACTTTGTTTAATTCAATATTCAAATGGAGTAACCGATTTAAATACTGTTAACTCCTTCACGATCCAGCTACATTTAAAGGTAATTAAAATTGTTAATAAATGACTGAACTTTGTTTTTTAATAAATGATCGAACTTTGTTTAATTCAATATTCAAATGGAGTAACCGATTTAAATACTGTTAACTCCTTCACGATCCAGCTACATTTAAAGGTAATTAAGATTGTTAATAAATGATCGAACTTTGTTTAATTCAATATTCAAATGGAGTAACCGATTTAAATACTGTTAACTCCTTCACAATCCGGCTACATTTAAAGGTAATTAAGATTGTTAATAAATGACTGAACTTTGTTTTTTAATAAATGATCGAACTTTGTTTAATTCAATATTCAAATGGAGCAACCGATTTAAATACTGTTAACGAATGATAAAAGAAAAATGTACTAAGGTAATTAATATTAAAAAAGAAAATGGAGTAACCGATTTAAATACTGTTAACTCCTTCGCAATCCAGCTACATTTAAAGGTAATTAAGATTGTTAATAAATGACTGAACTTTGTTTTTAATAAATGATCGAGCTTTGTTTAATTCAATATTCTAATGGAGTAACCGATTTAAATATTGTTAACTCCTTCACAATCCAGCCACAATTAAATGTAATTAAGATTGTTAATAAATGACTGAGCTTTGTTTTTTAATAAATGATCGAAATGAAGTAACCGATTTAACTCCTTCACAATCTGACTACATTTAAAGGTAATAAATGAGCGAAATTTGTTTTTTTAATAAATGATCGAGTTTTGTTTAATGATAAAAGGAAAATGTACTATGGTAATTAATATTAAAAATGAAAATGGAGTAACCGATTTAAATACTGTTAACTCCTTCGCAATCCAGCTACATTTAAAGGTAATTAAGGTTGTTAATAGATGACTGAACTTTGTTTTTAATAAATGATTGAACTTTGTTTAATTCAATATTCAAATGGAGTAACCGATTTAAATACTGTTAACTCCTTCACGATCCAGCTACATTTAAAGGTAATTAAGATTGTTAATAAATGATAGAACATTGTTTAATTCAATATTCAAATGGAGTAACCAATTTAAATACTGTTAACTCCTTCACAATCCAGCCACATTTAAAGGTAATTAAGATTGTTAATAAATGACTGAACTTTGTTTTTTAATAAATGATCGAACTTTGTTTAATTCAATATTCAAATGGAGTAACCGATTTTTACAAAAAATATTGATTTAAATACTGTTAACTACTTCACAATCCAGCTACATTTAAAGGTAATTAGGATTGTTAATAAATGACTGAACTTTGTTTTTTAATAAATGATCGAACTTTGTTTAATTCAATATTCAAATGGAGTAACTGATTTAAATACTGTTAACTCCTTCACAATCCAGCTACATTTAAAGGTAATTAAGATTGTTAATAAATGATCAAGCTTTGTTTAATGATAAAAGGGAAATGTACTAAGGTAAATAATTTAAAAAAAGAAAATGGTGTAACCGATTTAAATACTGTTAACTCCTTCACAATCCAGCTACATTTAAAGGTAATAAATGACTGAACTTTGTTTTTAATAAATTATCGAACTTTGATTAATTCAATATTCAAATTAAGTAACCGATTTAAATACTGTTAACTCCTTCACAATCTAGCTACATTTAAAGGTAATTAAGATTGTTAATAAATGGCTGAACTTTTTTTTTAATAAATGATCGAGCTTTGTTTAATTCAATTTCAAATGGAGTAACCAGTTTAAATACTGTTAACTCCTTCACAATCCAGCTACATTTAAAGGTAATAAATGATTGAAATTTGTTTTTTAATAAATGATCAAACTTTGTTTAATTTAATATTCAAATGGAGTAACCGATTTAACTCCTTCACAATCCAGCTACAGCTCATTAAGGTGACTGAATGGATTCATACTAACTCTTGAAATTGGTTCATATTAGCTCCTTGAGACGACTATCTCATTTATGTAATGAGGCAGTAGCTCATTGAGACAACTGGATGGATTTATACTAGTGATTAACTAGTTCGCTGAGATAGCTCCCGTGAGATAACTATCTCCTTGAGATAACTTCATGAGATGGCAGGTCATTAAGACGACTGAATTGGTTCATATTAGCTCCTTGAGACGACTATCTAATTGATACAACTTCATGAGATAGAAGTTCATTGAGACGGTCGATGGTTTCATAGTAGCTCATTGAGGTAATGAGGTAACTTCATGAGATAATAGCGCATTGAACAACTGGATGAATTCATAGTAGCTCATTGAGGTAATGAGGTAACTTTATGAGATAGTAGCTCATTTAGGCAACTGGATGGATTTGAAACACTGTACTAGCTCTCGCTCTTGAGACAACAGGATGGATTCATACTAGCTCTTGAAATTGGTCCAAGAGATAGTTGCTCATTGAGACGGCCGGATGAATTTGAAACACCGTATTAGCTCTCTGAGATAGTAGCTCATTGGGACATCAGGATAGATTCATACTAGTGATTAACTAGCTCTCGCCGACTCTTCAGAGAGAATAGGATCCAGGTTCGATGCTAAACTGTTTTTTCCCACATTTTCATCGTGTAACGTAGGCTATTTGATATGCGAAGAGAGATCTTTTTTGGAGTAAGGTCGATAAACTGGACTGTCGAGGAGTAGGATCAGGGTTCGATATCAGTCGGGTGCTAAACAGTTTTTTCCACATTATCATCGGGTAACGTAGGCTATTTGATTAGTCAAATTTGATATGTGACGAGAAATCTTTTCGGTGTAAAGGTAATAAACTGAACTGCAGGAGAGAGAGAATCCTCACAACTCGCACGATGCGGGAGAACCCTACATTCCCTCAGGAGGGCTCCTAGGATTGAACCCAGAATCCTCACAACTCGCACGATGCGGGAGAACTCTACATTCCCTCAGGAGGGCTCCTAGGATTGAACCCAGAATCCTCACAACTCGCACGATGCGGGAGAACCCTACATTCCCTCAGGAGCGCTCCTAGGATTGAACCCAAAATCCTCACAACTCGCACGATGCGGGAGAACCCTACATTCCCTCAGGAGCGCTCCCAGGATTGAACCCAGAATCCTCACGACTCGCTCGATGAGGGAGAACCCTACATTCCCTCAGGATGGCTCCCAGGATTGAACTCGGAACCTAGGAGAGAGAGAGAGACCTACACCCCTCAGGAGGTCTCACAAAAAAAAAGGATTGAACCCAGGAGGGAGAGAATCCTCACGACTCGCACGATGCGAGATTCTTCGTCAAGAAAACTGTGCAGCTGTGTCAATCAAAGGGTAGACCCTCCCGCTCGTCTCTATGATAATGAGATGACACAAGGCATGGAGGGAAGTGAGCTGACCCATCTTGAGAGAAAACACCCTCGAGTAGAGAGAGAGAGAGAGAGACAGAGAGAACACACATCCGCGAGTCTCCGGCGAGGAAAGGGGTGAGGGGAGACTTCCTCTGAACCAATCATACAAACCCATCCCTGCAGCCCCCCCCGTCTCCTCTGGCGACTCAGGATATCCCCCCTCCCCCTCACACCTCCTCCACTCCCCTCACCCTGCCTCTGTCCTGAAAACACTATGTGTGCATAAGTGGGGCCATAAGAAGCCACCTCACACCACTTCCGGTGTCGCAGTACATGAAGATACACTCTACTTACATGGCGGCTCCTAGTGGGCGCGGTTCTATTCTTAGGCGTAGGTGGGTAGTTGTTTGTGCGGTGGAATTGCGGTCGGTAGTGTTGTCGTCTCTCTCGGTTCAGAGTACAGTGCCGTTAGGATGGTGAAATGGGTTGAGTATTTGCTATCCTTGACTTGTTATCTTTTTTCTTGTAGCTAAATGTTACAGCTGGTCTATTCCCAGTGGGTACTGCCAGAGCACTCAATAGTACTTTATGCTATTACTCACTTCCTGAGGTATTCGTCTAATCTAGTACACACCAACATTAAGTATATAACCAAAGGAAGCGCCGACCAAGGGGAGAAAGAAAATACTATCTGTGCGGGCCACCATACAAACTCAACCGTGTTCCGCACCCAAAATAGTAACACATAAAATGGGGTGGTAAAAGGAATGTTGTGAGATAATGACCTAGCTAGGTCCTCAAATAATGGCATTAGACAACCTGCTTGGATTCATAGAAAATTTGAACACGTGAACATTACGTTCACGGCGCAATGACATATAGTGAAGTCATAAGGACTTAGAACGAAATAAAGAACTCATGGAGAAGAGGAAGCTTAAAATAAGCTCCGAAGAAAACTTAGTCATATAGATTAACTCAACAAGTCTGAAGAACTTGGAAACATAATAGTCATTTCGACAGATTAAACTAATTCCGTAAGACACAGAAAAGAAAACATAGTCTTATGGACTATCTCAACAAGTTTGAAGGACTTGGAAATTTGCAGAGAACTTGGATCAATAAACTAGATTCCCTCGGATCGAGGCGGTGACACCCACGTCCCAACCATCGCGGTCAGCAGTATCTTCTCAAGGTGCTGTAGCAGAAGTTCCTCCGTTGTGGATATCCAACGATGAACTACAATACCGTGAACCTAGGGATCGCCCAATATATACTATTTTTCTGACTAGCAAATTGGGAATGTAAATAAGGAAAAAGGAAAGCCGGGGGGGGGGGGGGGGGTTGGAGCAGTGGGGAAAGGAGGTGCCAAGGAAGTCCGCTAGGGGAGTAGTGTCCTTAGCTCGCGGCATCGGACCAGCGATATCCCGGCCTTTCTTCAATGTTGAATTCAAGGGGTTAGATGTCCATTGAAACTGTCACGCCTTCTACTCCACCAAATTTGCAAAACAGTTGGTGAAAGAATGGTGATCTTATCCGGGAATATCCGCGTAATGTGAGTAGAACACAAATGATATTTTAGCATTTAGAGCAGATTACAGTTTGTAGATGTCATTTGAATTGAGTGACAGGCTACACAAATAATATAATAATTTGCAGTTCTCTTCCCGAATATAAAATAGGCTACTTTATGTTGACGTACACAGTACGTGTGCTATGACACCCCACTAGCCACAATAAAAGCAGGAAAAGTTTTATTAACAAAAGAACTAAGTACTTAACTCCTTTTAGAAAGTGCATTGATGGATGTTCCAAGGGAAGGGTATTGGTTAATGTAGGCCTGAGATCCTGGTACAGCAACTCATGGTATTGGTTAATGAAGGCCTGAGATCCTGCTACAGCACCTCATGGTATTGGTTAATGTAGGCCTGAGATCCTGCTACAGCAACTCATGGTATTGGTTAATGTAGGCCTGAGACCCTGCTACAGCACCTCATGGTATTGGTTAATGTAGGCCTGAGATCCTGGTACAGCACCTCATGGTCCCATTCACAGAAAGAATACTGGTTGTGGATATGTGCTTAGATGATATTACTGACGAGTTAAAAAATATACTTTTCAGTTGGCGGATGGCGTTGTAGGTAATTCATAATGTATGTTTTTCAAAGAATATAGCTCTCTTTATCTTCCAACAAGAACCCCAATCACCTGTATACACTTAAGGGGATAAGTTAAATTTTTAAATTTTAATTCAAGGGGAAAGGCAAGTTAGCTCCCCGAAAAGTATGTTAATAATATATATATATACATATATAAAGTATATATATATATATATAAAGTAGGTAAGTGTTAATAATATAGTCAAAAGTGATTGTGATTTCAAAAAAAATGAAGAGCCACTGAAAATCAAAATTGGATACCAGGAGTTGGAGAGCATATATAGTTTCAAGTACCTGAGAAGTCTGTTGACAAAAGATACATAATGAACCAAGCACATTAGATCGAGGATCGCCATGGCCAAGGAAGCTTTCAATAAGAAGAGGTTATTGCTGTTCAGTAGGTTGCGTTTGGAACTGAGGAAGAAACTGATGAAATGCTCCATTTGGAGCATCGCACTGTATGGAGCAGAAACTTGGAAGCTTAGGAAGATAGAAAATAAATACTTGGCGATCTTTGAAATATGGTGCTAGGGAAGACTTGAAAAGATTGGTGGACAGACTGGGTGACAAATGAAGAAGTCCTAAGAAGAGTGGGTGAGAATAGTACCACTATGAACTTATTTTTCACCATTTTGCACCCCCAAGGGCCCCGGAAAAGAAAAATGGAAGGGCCTATAATTTGAAAATACTTTTTTTATGAGGTAAAAAAAAAATTGGCAGACAGGTAAATGGACCACTCTAATTAGTTATAAATTTTGAAAAGTCTAAATTTTTAAATAGGACTTTAGGAAATAGGAAAAGAGAGTAATGGGGATGGATAAAACTGAAAAATAAATTTTATCTGTGTTAGAAGATCTAAATTTGCAGGCAAGCGGAGGGACAACTCAAGGTAACCAAATAAAAACAGAAATTTCTAAAAGGGGATAAATTGGTGAAATGTGATAAAATGTTCAAAGTATCTTATCTTTTTAAGTGGGGGCTGGTGAAATAGGGGAGTTTCGATTTTTCTCAAACTAAAAGGATAAACAACTTATCAGTGTGGAAGTGAAACTTGTTAGTAAGGTGTATGGACCAACTTTAATCACAATATTAAGGCCTGAATATTAAGGCCATTCGATAAGTAAGCCTCTCTAGGTATTACTGAGACCTTGTGAGTCTATCTATAATGTTTGTGTAGTGCTTGTAGCCTAGAGGGTAGCAAGGGGGGGCAAGTGGTGCTGGTGGTCAGCCAACACGGACCTACTGTACAAAAGCTTATCTTACCTGTTTGTAAATACCCTCAGAAGCAACTGCCGCTTCTATTCCCTTCGTTTTCCAACACTTACAATGTTCTATTGATAAAACTTGGCCCTCTGTAATTTATTAACCATAAGGGTTAACTTGATCTTATTCCGACCCATTTCCCAAAAATATATATACTTTCAAGTTTTAAAATAATCTACATATGAAGCTCGTTGAAAGGTATTTATTGTATTGAAACTAGGTTTATAAACTATGTGTGAGTCGAAAATATATTTGAACAACTACTTTACATCCATTACCGTCTCCAGCCTGTGGCCTGGGTCAGTTCTTTATTCAAGCCTTGGATTTTCCACTACCGGCTTGCTAGGCCTGTCGTAGCTTCTTATGTCCTATAATATACCTTAAGACTAGCACAGGCACAACATCCAGTCCCCAGCCGTTAATTCATCACCGTGAAAGGTTAAACTCACATTTCACCAATGATACATCTTTTGGACATGTCAAGAATTGAATACGAGACCCTTAGCTCAGTAGACATACACGCTAGCGATTGAGTTAAGGCATCACATTTTGTTATAACAACTAAGAACTTTAATTAGAATAGTTTAAGTGACAAATGTTTAGAGGTGCTTTATTTGTAGTTCCAACATCTACTAGGTGAACTCACCAATAAGCGGGCTGTATATTGATACCCTGTTTCTGTTTGAATCATACACAAAAGAGTAACTCTCACGCTACTTGCTCAAACGACTATAGTGAAACTCTGTATAGATAGAGGAGCCTGCCCTCCAATCACACTGTGACAAGAAACCCAACTACCAATGGGAAATAACGCTGGCATCGCTTGTTGTGAAACACCGAAATAACATAATGCTCCCCCCCCTCCTCAGAAATTAAAAAAATGTAAAACAAAACATAAAACCATTAGGTGGAAATATTTTATTAAATGCAAAGGGCCATTGCCAAATAAATTACCAGAACAGTCTGAACATTTAAAATGTTAAAATGATAATGGGTATAAGGGAATGGCCAGGGTTGGAAATTTCCTAAACTAAAATATTAATAACCATTTATAGGTGTGGTGAAAAAAAATTAAATTTGGCAAGATGGTAAAGAGACTATCCCAAAAGCAGATTTTTTTTAAATTTAAAAAGTGAAATGAGAAGAAATTTTCAAAATTTATATAAAAAATTACCTTTCAGTATAGTATAAAATAGAAATTACTTAGATATTTAGAAAACTATAGATTTTTTTTTTAAATCAAGATCTGTATTTAAGTAGAGCTAATAATCTCAAAAACCAACCTTAAAAACCTTTTTGAGTGTGGTAAAAAATTTATATTCTAGCAAGCATACGACCATTACAAATAATTGAAATAAAATAAATGGTACGACATAATCGCACAAAATTTCTCATGTTGTGTGCATTATGGCTTAGAAGATAATTTCATAAACAGGTAAACATAAACAGGTAAACCATCCTTACATATGTTTACTTATAAAAACAAACAAATCACTTTAGATAAACCAAATTGTTCAAATATATTTAACACAATATAAATTTTCAAAAATAAATCATTTGCTTAAATCAATAGAATATATATATTTTTTGTACCATGAAAAACTATTTTCAGATTCCCATTTTAAATTCAATTTTCAAAGTACTTTATTTTTTATTTTTTCCTATATAAGTAAACTACCCTTTCATTAATTTATTTTGGATAAATAAATATGCATGCTTCTTTTTATATGTGATGTAGTCTCCCGATACCAATGGTGAACCAAATCGCTAAAGCCATTTTTAAAGTATTCAAATTAGAAAGAAAATTCATCATTTGACTACTCAAAACCGAGCATTTACCCCTAAAAACAAATATACAGCTTTATTGGTCATGTTTACGTCAAACACTCCCCAGATAACCAGATATACATTAAAATCATAAACATTATAGCCTTTTTCAAAATAATTAGAATTTTCAAATATCACTAATCAGCAAACCACCCTTTACCCGAGACAAAAAAAACTGTGTTATTTGTCATGTAAAACATTCCCAAGACACCCATTTGAAACTAAATGGTTAGAGCCATTTTTTTTTAAATATTTTACGTTACAAAAAATTCAATCATCAGTAAACTACTCATAAATGAATTTTTACCCCAAAAACACGTATGCATTATTATTTTTCATGTCAAACACTCCTAAAATACCAATTTGGAACCAAATTGTTAGCGCCATTTGTAAAATATTTCTTGTTTTTGAAAAATCACTCAACAATAAACTACCCATAAATGATTTTTTATTGCAAAAACAAGTAAATGGTGTTATTTATTATTCAAACACTACCAATATACCCAATCGTAACCAAATCGTTAAGTCATTTGTTAAATACTTCAGCTATTTATAAATAGATCATCATTAAACCACCCATAAATTAGTTTTAACTTCAAAAAATTATATATATATATATATATATATATATATATATATATATATATTCTCATACCACATAATTTAAAGATATACATTTTGAACAAAATTGTTGAAGCTATTTTCTAAATATTACGAATTTTTGAAATTTCCCAGTAGTAAGCTACCCTTGAACGAATTTTTGCCCCCAAGCTATTTATACAGTGATATTTGTCATGTCATTCAAATACTAGACATGTATTTTAAACAAAATCATTATTATTATTAGCACCGCGTCTTACTACCCATTCGGGTTATACGCACTTACGCTAATGTGTAATGGTATGGTGATTGTGAGATGAAATGAAGGACCTACAGTTTAACGTGGAATCCGAACCACGGTGGAGGCCTGGCATTACCCACATTCACAAGATGTCTTGTCAGAGGTGAAGGAAGGGTTTGGTAATCAGATAAATTTGTGCCGGGACCGAGTTAAGCAAAATCGTTAGAGCCATTTTCAAAAAACTTAGAAGTAAAAAAAATACTCATCCGTAAACTACTCTTAATTGAAGGGCTTTGCTTAAAATAAAAAACTCTTTTTGTTATAGCCCTATAAAATATAAATATCAGGTTTGAAAAAAATCCATCAACCGTTCTGGACCCGTGGCCAGAGACAGACAGACAAACACAAGGACAGACAGAATTGTAAATCCCGTTTTTTTGGGTTCATGTTCACATAAAAGTAAAAATTCGTAATAATCTCGAGATCAGGCTTTTTCACGATCACAATACTTTCTCTTATGAGAAAGTAAAATTTTTGAAAATATCAAATTTCAAAATTGGTTACAAGGGGGGTAAAAACTTTATAAGCTAATACGAAAATCTTTTTGGCATGGAATAAAATTGAGGTATGCAATATATCTTCCTGGATAACTGAATAATGTATGAATAAGTCGAATTTTGAAATAATGAAAACTGATAAATGTAAGACCACGAAATTGATAAAACTAATTTATTTTCGGTGTTGTTGAAAATTGAAATATTGCAGGCACGTAAAAGAATAATATCAAATAACCCACTGGGTCTTAAAATTTCCAACTGGGGATATGGGAATTTATGAGGGTTGGGGAACGAAATAGTAACCTGAAAGCTCTCCAGAACTATTAGAAAATATACCTTTCAGTATGAAAGAAAAATTAAATTTGGCCCCACATAAAAGTTAGAAAAATTGGAATTTCCAAGTAGAATGAAATATGGGGACTTGAGGGACTCAAAATTGTTAAACTAATAGAAACAAAAGCTTTGTAGGTATCGTAGCGGATAGACAGTCTCATTTTTGTGTAGGCAGAAGAAAAGTAATAAAAATAAAAAACACAAAACGTAAAGATATCTTGACAGCAAATTTTCATTTGGTTTTGGTTTTATGCGCCACAGTAAATAAATGTTGTTTTTAGTTAGATACGAGGCATTGAACATGTAAAAGTTTAAGGAAGTCTCAGATTGATTACGGTTTCAAAGGGAATAGTATTAATGTTATGTATATAATAACATTGTGTTAATAGCCCGATAAATTCCAGTTACTCATCAACATGTTGTATTACTCTTCCGTTTCTTGTTTTTCCTCGTGTAATCAATGTCGGGGACATATTGCCACCCATCTTTTCATGTGTCGCTAGGATATTCTCCACCAGCTTCTTGTAGCTGTACATCTGTAGTTTCTAAGTTACCTTGTCTCTACGTCCTGGAACGCGTTCCACGCCACTTTTTATTAGTCTTTCAACGCATTGTCAAACTGTCTCTCTTTCATAAGTTCATTTATTTGTGGCCCAACTAAAATTCCTCCCTTTGTTTTAACTTCACTTACACCCGACACTATCTTTATTCATATCTTTCACGATTTTTTTTACTAAACCGAGCTTTCTGTGTAATGCGGGTAAAATCACTTTACTTTGATCTACTAGTTGTTCATGTTGAACATTCTTCTTCACATGTTCTAATGAATGTCAAGCATACCTTCACTTTGTAATGTTCACCTTTTGTGCGGCTGTCCATTCAAACAAAAAACAACTAAATCTGGTGTAGGCTTCGTCAGTTGAAGTCCAAGTTTCAAAGCTACCAACTTAAAATCTCCACGTATATTCCGCCGGTGCTGTTATCAACCAATATCTTCTAGTAGTGACTTTATATTTTAACACGACTCCTTAATTCGCGTAATACAGTCAATTGGTATAGACGGAATTAGGCTTCTATTATGAAAAATAACAACTTTTAAACTTGTTTTAGATGAGTCAATAAAGAGTTCTCAATCATTTGTACTATGCTTTATATTGCTGGCAATCATAAGGCACTGAATGATTCTACAAAATATGATATCCTTGTCCTAAGAAATGAAAGGCATAAACTCTTTGTATCAATTTTTGAATGTAGAAACCTTAATGTCTTCTATACGCCTGTAATCTAGAAGCAAGTAATTCTTCCATAGATTTACTTAGTTCACTTACTTACTTAGTCTCACCAACTTATTAAGTAGTGGCTGTTTAGTTAAATGTGCCTTTTTTAGGGACTGCTGTGAAATTCATCTTCACTTTCTTGTGGCGGACCTGGTTCATCACTTAATGTTCCAAATTACCCGTGCAGTTCTCCGGATGTATTGGTACAAGGAAATACACTTAATGAAGTAGTCTACTGGTCGAATTTTGAATGAGAGATGAGGATATTTTACGCTGACTTTTTCCACTTAGTAGTCATTATCACCATCGGTTAGCTGCACACTATCAGAGCTACGAAAGACGTGGCTGGTTTATTACCCCTCCTTCCCCACCTTGCATCCGAAATACAGTTCATGCTTTATGAGTCAACACAGTTAATTAGCACCTACGTTTGTTTAGCGTAAAATCATCACAAATCTAGCAACAATAGTTAGTTTTATTCAAACGTTAGCGTGACATACTGTTATGTTACACAGCTAGAAGTACACAACACTTGAGCCCTGTCTTGTTTCTCCACGGTAATAAACTCAAGGGGAATGTGCCATTTCTTCCCTCTCAGACGACATCCCCAGCACTTCTAAATGCCTCAGGGTATGGACCCAAATAAATTATTATATCTCAAGATGGATTAAATAGCAAAGCTATTATATTTGTTAGTTATATATAAATATAATATTCTTTAAATTAAAAAATTACACCTGGACTTTGCCTTAAAATATGATTGGTGAATGACCTTGGGCACGGGTCTATTCCTGGATAGCTCAGTGGTTAGAGCATTGGATTAGTAAACCAAAGGTTCAGGTTTCAGCTTTGCCAGATTATCCTACGAATTTTACAAGCATTAGGAGGGCAACCAATTAAAAAAAAGATATTACCTCCTGAAACAAACAAAATAAAATAATAACTAGCCCAGTCTATTTTTGGTCATTTTAGAACTCAGCGGCCTCAAATGTTGGTTGTTTCTATTTCTGACGAAATGTGGCTGTTGTCCAGTGATCATACAGGGACGCATACCGCCACGAGTTGGCTACATAGCTTTAATTTGAAGGATAAGATTGCGCCTATACATGACAGAATAATTAAAATTAACAACTCCTGATGAACCATGATTCTCTTAGGGAAACTATAGTGCTCATTTATTCAATGTGTCTCTGATATTGTATTTATGTTCTTTGGTAAACGGTTTAGAGATCTTTCCAGCATGTAGCAATGTATATTATTTCGTTTAACTTCATCTTATGGTTGTGCTCTGTAAAATATGGCGTTGTCATTGAATTCCATTCGATTGTGCACTTGGTGTTGAAGACTAGTTAATATTTTGTTGCAAAGGTTAAACTTATTTTAATCTATTGATTGCCATTATTGGTTTGAGATTGCTATTGATAGTTCTGGAATGTAAAAGGAGGAACTTTAAAACTATTGTTAGCTGGATGTTGAACTTCCTAATTTGATATAGTTTGCTGTGGCTTACCCGTGCGAAGAATGGGTAAACTGCTCATATTTAATAATTTGGACTCCACTTTAAATTTCATTAGTTTATAATGTGGTATGTGTAGAAGTACAAAGTAAACAATGATAAGTGTGGATTGATATCTCTAAACATTGATAGTATCTATTTTACAAAGGTTTGTATACATTAGGCCTACTGGTAATACCATTCATAGGCCACACTATCAAATATTGCATGTGTTAGTGAAGCAATTAAATATGTCTGTACCTACAAAATTATTTAAAATCAATTAAAACTGTGTTTAAAGTTACATTTATTTTGAGCTTTGTATTAAAAGAGACATTCTTACAGGAAGATCATGTACACCCGGGTTTCGGCGAAAGCTAAGAATCGTTCCTTAATAGTCTCCTGCATAGCAGTGGAAAAAAAGCAGGGTCTGTTTGCTATCTTTAAGGGTAAAAAATGTACTGTACATAGTTAAAAGGCTAGTAAAATGCCATATTGTTACGTAGGCTAGTCAGACTTAACATCCGGTGAGCTGTTAGGAAAGCAAGCAACAAAAAAAAAATTAACTTAATACATAAAAAAAACCTACGGGTGTAGGTTAATTCTCAACATAATCACCATCTGAATCGAGACGATTATCAAATCGGGGTACGAGCTTTTGTATCTCTGCATCAAAGAAAGTTGCCGCCTGGGAGCTAGGCCACGATTGGACACCACCCTTCAACTCCTCATTGTTATTGTCCCAACCAGGTGTTCATGTAGGTGAAGAGGTGCTGGTCCGGACTATATGGAGGGTGGTTGAACACCTCACAACCACAGTAGTTCAGCAACGCTTGTGTCCGTGCAGCCGTGTGTATCCACTTGTTGTCGTGAAATGTCTGACGTCAGCATACCTTGCCTTTTGTTCGGAATCACCTTGCACAAATTTCTTATTGTTTCGCAGTACCTTTCTGCCGTTATTGTGGTTCTTGGTTCTATGAAATCTTTCAAAAGCACTTCTTTCTTATACCAAAAAACGGTTGCTACTAGCTTTTTGTTTGAAAAGGTTTGTTTGAACGTTTTATGGTTGTTTGGTGAATGTGCTCGTATACACTGTTTTGACTGTTCTTTACTTTCGACATTCACAAATTGATCCCATCTTTCATCACCCGCAACGATATGGCCAAGAAATCCATCCCCATCTCTACTGTAAGGTAACGAATGTCAAACATTATCCCATTTTCTGAATTTTGTTCACATCGGTAAGAATTTTTGGAACCCATCTTGCATAAAAATTGTAGTAGACTAGCCTGCCTATAATAATCTCGTACAGAAATGTTCAAGAAATTAGGGGAAAATCACAAAAAGTTATGAAATTTTGAAACGACATCTTTCACGAACTTTTTGGTCAACACTTTAAACAAGTTCATCAGTCAACAATGATCGCTGTCCTTGACCATCTTCATCGTTCACGTCAGTTCATCCATCTCTAAAGTTTCTACACCACTCTCTGACACATCCTTCACTTATATAAAGTTTGGATCGAACACTGTACTTATTCGCCGATGAATTTCTGCGGCAGTTTTGCCCTCAGCGTGAAAAAAGGTGATGACAGCGCGAATTTCACAGCATCGATTGCATCACACATGCTTACTCGTTATAACTGACATAAGATGGTATCACGTGATGTAATTGTACACACGCCGTCAATCTACTCCACTTTCATTGTCAGGTATATTCAAACGGAGGTTGAAATACGAATGGCCCTCATATTTGTTTAATTAATTTGTTTTAATAGCTAAACCAGATATTTTATAATAAAGTGACATGGCAATTATTAAGTAATTATAGCTACAGTAGAGTCATCAAAATTAGAATTTAAGTGTTCATTAGTATATTATTTTAACTAACATTAATATATGGCTATATTTTGTCTTAAAGACTTTTTGATGAACTAATTATATTAAAAAAAATAGAATGTAGAAAAAAGTTATAGAATTGTCTCTTGGAAAGCAAAACCTATTTTCAGAGCATAGCTTCACTTACGCGATGAATTACATTTCACCTCTTCTCATAATGGGTACTTTCTACATTCTACACAAAGTAAGATCCTCGGGTTTGTAAACAATATTCCTCCCACATAAACAAAGGCCGAGAAAGAACGTATGAGTTTGTTTGAAAGTTCCCTCCTTGACGGGTAAGAGAGAGAGGGCAGCACGAGAGTGTGGTCTGCACATAATTCTTGTAGCGTGTAATCTATATTCATGAAACTGGGGAGTTGGTGGAGGGTTTAGCAAACACTAAGGGAGGTGGAGAGGCTTGGCCTACAACTCGTTTCCCAGAGCTCATTGTCCACTTTGTTAGTTTCAAGTTTGGAGTTCCGTGTGCCCGTTACTTCGAGAGGGCAGCGACACAAAATGTCCGCAGTCACCCTCAATTGTTTCTTGCCGAGATACGCCGTTTGGAATTTAGATAGGATTGTTACAACTTTTACTATTATAACTGTTCAGTCATATGTTTACCAAGATTTACAAAAACACTTTTAATTTCAAAAGTAATTAATGTGTGCATTTAATAGTTAGTTTAAACGCCATAAACCATTTCGTTTTTGAGAACGTGGATATTTGACGTACTACACACATTAAGTTTAGATATATATTGAAAATATTGTAGCTAGCATCATTATTAAGTGTTATTATTATGTTAAAAGAATTTTTTTGAAAAGATAAATTACCTATGATAGCTCTTCATTAGTTATATTATTGATTTTTTGGAAGTTTATTCGTCTCAAGATAATGGTCCACTGGGAGAACTTTGGGGTGACTTTGTTTGTGAACCTCATAAAAAAAAAAGGAATACACTTTTAAAAGGGCCAAAACTAAACTTTTATAATTTTCATCTATATCACACCACCCTTAGATGAATATAGTTTGAGTTTTTAGTTCTTACAGAACACCTCTCTCGAGCATAGAGGAGCTCTATAGACCCGAGATAAAACTGGTACAACTTTCATGTGGTAACCTATGTTGCTAAAGTGGGCTAATTATACATTATTGTTGAGCTCACTACCCTCTACTAGCGGACCTGCCTATGAAGTAATCCATATTAATTAAATAGTGATGTACTGATCCTTTTAATATTAGGGTTTATTAAACCTTGGTGCATTAGTTGAGGTCAATCATAGATGATGTACAGTATATGGCATCCAAGGTTGCCTCATTTATTGTGCACTTATGGTATCTTGAATGAAATATGTACGTGTTTACGTGTTGCTATTTGTGTGTGTCTTTCCGCGCCCTCCAGAAACCCCTGTATGTCCTAAAGCCTGAAAATGTGCGCACTTATAGTAAAGACCACGGGACAGTACACACGAAGCCGGACTTTCAGGGTTTTATTCTGAGGGTAGTATACTGAAGGGGGAAAAGAGATCAAAGAGATGTTCTCAAAAATAGTAATAGCGATTTTGAAATTCGTATCTAGGTACTGTTTAACATTACAAATAAAATTTCCATTCTTGTTTTCTCATTAAAATGAATTTGAGGGTACTTTATACTCGTGGAAAAGTTCAATTTTGATCATATCTCCGCAACTATGAAATAACTTACCACTCTAAAGTTGCAACACTATTCAAAATAAAAATCTTGAGTATAAAATATGTTTTTATCAAACCAATGGTGTCTGAATAAGAAAATATATTAACTTGAGTAAGACACTTTGTAAAGGGTGAATTTCAGTGACTTACTCTCTGGGTATGCTAGTCTTGCACCACATACTCGTGATTAAATGGACTAGTTTTTTAGCTAAATTTTGTCTGTGCAAACTATGTAAATATCAAATTTAAATTGTATATAAATATACAATTTGTATAATGTGTCTATAAATTAATTTAAAAACCACTATTTGTTCATATTTCAATAATTACTTGTTTTAAGTAATTCTTCATCTAAAAGACTCTACTTACCGTATAATGAAGGATAGGGCTTGCTTCTTAATGACTTTCTCCAATGTCTATGGGGTTGCAACACCCCCCCCCTGTCCCCTCGTCATCAAACATGGGTCAATTAACTCTCGTGCCTACAACCCAGAGTCTGTTGAATACATATAGCAAACAAAGCACTGCTCCAACTATTGAAAAATTTTGATCACAATTATTATTTATTAAGCTAATTTAGTATAGTTTAAGTAAAATTTTATAAAATAAATACATTTGATATTTGTGAGATTATAGTATATGTAACAAGCTAGAAATTATACACTAATTAAACAACTATTTGAATTATGTCTATGCATTCTAAGCACATGTATCATCATATATTCGGATAACATATTTACCACCCTTTTAGAGTATGCACAGGTGGAATAGGGATAGAGGTGGGGGAGAGGGCTAATTTAACTGTGCTGACAGTGCGTATTGTTTTTTTATTTAGTTTGAAGTATTTGTGGAGTTTCAATCATGTTATTTTAGTTTTTGTTAAGTATATAATTTTTTGCAGCATTTACTATCGAAAGTGAAATCATGATATCAGCAGAAGCTGGTTTTCAATTACTGATAAATTTTCTTAGGCTCTATGATGAAAGGAAGTGGAATTGAGGAGCTATGGTTAAGTGTATGCCAATAACCCAGTTCCCCATCCCCAGGCTCTCTATATCTCTGAGAGCTAATCTTTTCACAGTGTGTGCTTTGAATAAGGGTTTAACTGAAAAGTATCCTGAAGCTAAGATTGATTCTTTTAGGATACTGGTGGGTCAAAGTTAGGTAGCTACTTAGGAATGAAAGGTCATCAGAAGAAGTAGTATCGTCAACGTTATGAGACCTATTAATGGCGGACTTATACCAAGTGTGTGAAGAATCAAAATGAAAAAGTAGAACTATGAAATCGTGGCTTCAGTTTATAGATGAAGTGATACTGGTCATGGAATTCACCACTGCGGAAAGAGCAGGGAACTGGAATGGAAGAAGCATACGGAAATAATTAAACCTATAGTCCCTACCTTCCACGTTACAAGTCACATTTTATACACCAAATGTACTCATTTATACCTTCAATAATTGAGACTTGAGTATAGAAATTAAGTTCCAGCAGAAGACTTTGAAAATTCCACATAAGACGGGGTTTTCTCCGTTAGTTACTCAGAAAGATTTTGGTCAACATTTGTTATAAAGCAGTCACTAAACTGCCCAATGAAATCTATCGGTGTGCTTCCGCTTGATAGATCCATCAAAGAAGAGACTTATTACCATTTTGTACGGAGATATCAAAGACAGTTGGAAACTAACAATTGTTATTTTCACATCCACTAAGCAACATAAAGAAGAATGCACCAGTTGACATATTCGTGACCATAAAGATGTGGAAACCTTCTGTCAATGGATGTTGAAACATAATCCCTTTAATCAAGAATCGGGAGAACTAATCAACATTGCTTCCGGACTAGCTGCAGATTATATAGTTACCTGTGACCACATGATAGAAAAGGGCATGGATTCCTTAGCACCAAAGGAAGTTAAAGATTTCAGCACTGACCACAGGAAATATAAAATAACGCCCCTGACACTAAGGAGCTCTGGGATAGCGATAAACAATGAGACGGTACCTGTCAACACGCAGCAACTTTTCAACAGAATGATAATTGTTGTTGCACATAGTCCTAAAGAGTTGAAATTATGTTTCTAGTATGAGCTTGAACCACAACCACCGGATTTATTTGATAGTGTGGTTTTAAGCAAAAATAAAAAGCCATGATCGTCAAAGCTTATGAGTGTGAGGACCTGTTTCCCCCCGATGACTGTTAAACATCATTGATGGTGAGGACCTGTTTCCCCCCGATGACTGTTAAACATCATTGATGGTGAGGACCTGTTTGCCCCCGATGACTGTTAAACATCATTGATGGTGAGGACCTGTTTCCCCCCGATGACTGTTAAACATCATTGATGGTGAGGACCTGTTTGCCCCCGATAACTGTTAAACATCATTGATGGTGGCCACTTACTTCATTCAGTGTCTTATATGGCCCCAACCTGCAAATATAAAGGTGTGTTCAGGGGCTATATTTTGTTGGGTAATCACATCGTCGAGAAAAATATACTATGGTATTCTATGGATATACGAACATGCCCGCCACAAAAATAAAGGGTGTGTGTACTTATGTACGCACGTGATAATTTATACTTCTTTGGCATAATTAAATAATAAATATTTAACAATAATAATTTAATAATATTTAGTATTAATTATGTTAAATAATATTTTAATTTATATCAATAAATAATACATACGGATAGTTAACCTCAATTATATTGGAGCACTTGAAAAAGTCTATAAGCACAATTTTTTTCACTAATATTTACGAATAGTAAATAATATTAATCAAAATATTCAATTTAAATCACTACTGAATATAATTTATTAGCACATATATAATTCGCACTTGTATGAAACTAAAACACGTGTTGTGAATGTAGAAACTAGAAACATGTGGATCAGTGGCGTGCGGTGACTTTTCTCAAAGAGGACTAGGTTTGAAGACACCTTTCATTATGGGGTTAAAGAGGAATATTCTCCATATAATGTACAATATGTAAACTTAGCAAATACACTTTTACAGGTCATAGGGTAAGCAATTTATCTCCCTCCAACCGATTCACAATATTTTGATATGGAATAAACAAACAAATACATAAATAGATAAATAAAACCAAAACATGGAAAAAAATAAACACATTAATAATTAAATAAAAAATTAATAGTTGAATCTTATCTTTATTGGTATATTAGTACAATCCTTCTGTCACCTTTCTGAATGAATTTGTTGATATCGTAGAATGATTTTTGACTCTGCAGTTCATCTAGCAAGCCTTTTCCGACTGACAACAGAGAAAGTGTGGAGAGCCTATTCTCACACTGGGTGTAACACACAGTCGTCTTAATACGTTTCAAACAAGCTTTGTTGTGAGGGAACAGTTTTCAAATCCGAGTCCCCTTCCATAGTTTAAACTTTCAAACACTTTCAAACTAAATTGACAATCGAACACTTTAACACTTCACAAGATCTCTTTCATCAATGGGAACAATTACATAAGCTTTACAACCACAACACTACCACTTATAAGAAGCAAACCAAAATTACATTTACCTGTGACAGAACGCCAAGTGTTAGCATATATCTTATTATAGAGACGGACTAGGCTGGCATCAAATAGTCCTCTCCCCGGTAAAAGCCGATAAGACTCGAGCGCTTCCGATGTTAGTTGGGAGAGGGAAGGGTCC
>JBCFYV010005282.1:0-17512 GCA_039000515.1 Timema cristinae
TTTTTTTTTTTTTCATTTCAGTAATATTTTAGAAAAAAGCCCCGCCTCCAAAATCGTTTTAGACCCATCCATCCATCCCATTTTTTTGACAACTGCACTGTTGACGACTTTGATTTTTTGGATATCAATAATAAATTGTGAAATATGTATATTTTTTAATAAAAATGGAAAAACTTATTTATTTTTTCATTTCATAATATTTCCCCCATTAAAATTTTATATTTGTATAAAAGCCATAAAACATTAAAATACGGGGTTTTCTCTTTTAGAGTATACCCAAAAAAAACATGACATGGTTTATGCTCTCAAAAAAATAATTCAATAAATTTGAAAATGTCTTGACTCAATGCTAAAATAAAGGTTTTCTCCTTTATAGAGTTTATCCAAAATAAAAAAACAGGGCAATAGGATGGTTAATAATAAAAATAAATTTGAAAATGCAAATCCGTACGAAAATTCTAAAATACGGTTTTTTCCAAAATAAAAACAGGGCAAATAGTGATGGTTAATGCTCACACTCAAATAATAATTCATTAAATTTGAAACTCTTAATCCTGTGACTCAAGGGACGTCAATTGAAACGTCACTAGCATACCAATTTTTTATTAACCAAAGTCTCAACGTCAAATTTATAATAATTATCGAGGGAACATCCCCCCACCTAATACACCAGCTATAAATAGGGAAACTGCTTTGAAATCTTTTCATTGTATAACTTGTCTTCAAGTTAAACAAGACCCAATAGTATAACGCTTTTTTGAGGGATCAGTGATAAAAATATTTTTCAAACGGGCAAAACATTATTATTTTTGTTAAATCAAATGTATCTTTTAAATTTATTTTAAAAATTACAATAAACAATGCTTTTTTGAAAAATTTTAAAATTTTAAATAGTTTAAAGAACTAAAACTACGGAAAAATTGAAGGTGTCTAAGAGTCATTTTTTTTGGAGGACAGGGGATAACTTATGCATGACAATATGAAAGGGGATTTATTGGGTAAAAAACTTGATTACAAGCTATAGTTTTAAAATTACCTCGTAACTATTTTTGTCTATTACATACCCATAGCGACTCTTCCTTCGAGCCCATGCCCCACTGAAAGAACAACCCGGGAAAAAATGACCGACCGCGGCCACTGGGGGAACTCCGCGTTTGCAACTACTCAAGTCTTAAAGCTCCTGAAGCGTTGGCCACTGATCAAATTTTGGTACCTGAGAAGTTTTTCCCCCCCCACTTCATGCGACCACTCCTCCAACGGAGTCCTCATACATATATTCCCGGGCCGGGGAAAACATATAAACCCATCATGCTGTTGCCGTATAAACCTCTCATCACGTCGAGTAGACACATATCAACTGGGCTTACATTTTTTGGGGAAGGATCCACTGGAAAGGAGGAAAACCCCATGGTTTAAAACATATGGGGAAAGGGGGCGGAAACAAACCCATTTCGTGGGGGGATGCACAGATAAACTTTCATTAGATGTGAAATTAGAAATTTGCCAACTTTTTAACTGATGATAAGTAACTTTTCATTAGATGTTTGGAATTGGGGGTAACCCTAATTTATATTGGACATTTATTTTTGTATTCGTGATAGGCTAGTGGTGTAGGATTAGTGTGGAGTTTATGTCTCCATTATCATGTGAACAGGTTGCAAACAGCACTGCGGTGTACCACGCTTCTCGCGTATCTGGGACTGTGCCATTTGGGCCAGCAACTTAACGGGGTGGTGAATCCCGTGAAAACACACAATGTGTCCACGATCTAATCAAGTGGTAGTTGCCAGGGACTGAGATAGTTTAAGTTATATGAAGGCCTGGGTGATACCTAGTTAGGTTCATTTGTCTTTACTAACTTTTTTTTTGGGTTTAGTTAACCTGTGGACTTTTCATTGCTTCTCAAGATTGGCCCGGGGTTAATCTTGGTTTAAGCTTGTAATACCCCCCTTTGAGTATACAGCTCATGACCGCCTCTGCCCCTCGGGCACGCTGGAGCATTTTTTTAATCTTTGTTTATATTGTGATATTGACCACCCGTTGGGTGCTAAAATTGGGGGACTTCTTCCCGACCCGGCATGGCCGTAGTTTCTAATATATTCATGTAAATTAGTCTTACCTCTTGTAAGGGGTTTTGCATTGTATCCAGGCGTTCATATTTAACTGAACTTGAACCTGCCCGATACAAGTAATAACTGTGCGGCACGGTCAACATGCCTTGATGATGGATGGATTAGTAACGTAACTCTATTGTCTAGTTTATCCTTCCGGTGCCTCACGCCTCTAGTTGACCGATACTTAGTCAATGCTACCTCATATCTCATTTATTTGTATAGACTGTACTACTGAGATAACGTGCTAAATATTGATCTTTGTATCTTGACTCATTAAATAACATTACTTCTAATTACCTCCTTTTCCCTCTTTATATGTATGTAAAATGTATGTATGTATGTGCACACCGGGACTACCAAGGTCAGGATTACAATCCCCCACTTCAAAACTCAGAGAGTAGTAGAGAAACAGAAACCCCCTCCCCCGGTGCAGGCTTTGGAGATAGATGACATCCGCTGATTCTGTTAGCCGTATCGCATAAAATCAACGACGATTGTTCGATCAAATCATTGCAATAAGCATGCGAGGGTTTCGTCACATGTCCCGTTGGTCAAACGCAACGTCGATTAGGTCCCACACATCACAAAGACACGCCCAGCTAGGTGCTAGATGGCGACCATTTGAGGCCAGCATCTTGTTTCTTGCTGATGAAAACCATACGGTCACCGCACATCGTCTCAAAGAGTCTCGGAGTCCCCAAATGATTAAAGCCGAAAATTAATTACACACAAACTATGTGCCATGCAATGGTGCGCAAAATTTTAAGTGTTTTAAAAAGATGAACAACCTCTGTCGTACAAAACTACGCAGGCGTAGGCGTGTATTTAGTTAGAAACTTATTCTTTTCTGCCCCCTTGACGTAGACGGTTTTCTGCACGTGCTGTACACGGGGGATAGTGGATTCTTGCGGGCCGTAATCCCCATCCCCGCTATCTATGGGAACACCTTCCCGTTTGTTGGATGATATAGTCGGCTTGCATTTGAGAAATGTGGGGAAAGTTCCTCGATAGCGTTTAGGGGTTTTTACAACCAAATGTTGAAGTAATATACCGCATACAGATAACACATTCAATTCCTTGACGATAAACTCTTTTGCTGTCGTCGATAAAGCTCTGGAAATCTACAAAAAATTTCCATTGATTCAAAATGAGGGGAAATAAGCGGCGGAAAGTCGTTTATGTTAACCCCATAATCGGTCACGACGTTTCTGTCCTTGTCGATGGTAATGATGTTGACAAAACCTCCCGTACATGTTACAGTTGACAGTTTTGGTGAGAGCTCTGGTGAAGCTCACTTCAATGCTCATAGAACCCTGTATCATTAAATTCCAATGCATGTCATGTGGGGGGACGGATTGGATGTGAGATTGAAAGTCATGAAAATATATCCCTTAGGGAAGGTTTTCCGGTGATGTCGCTACCTTCGTTAATGAAACGGATACCCGTTCCAAAATTACTGTGGGTGGTAGGACAAGACATATTTTCCGATTGAAAAATCATGATGTAACGGGTTTTCGAAAGGCATTGGTTCCCCGGCCACGTACAGTGAGAAATGGTTTCATGCCTTGGGTTTGGAAGTTGAACTGGTTCATTGTGGTGTTCCGTTGAACGCAGTGTTTGATACAAATCCCACGGTGCATTGTTTGGGTAGCTGTCCGATGAATATGTTTACAAATGGATTTTCCCCTTGCACACCATTAGGAATAGTAAGTATTTTTCTTCCACGTGGTGCTGGATACTTTTGCGATATTTAAGTTTAATGCTTTTGCATGTGCCAAAAATATAGAAGGTACTACTTTGACACTCGAACTAGAAGACATCAACGATGTGAACCTTAAAATGCGCGATTTCAGGATGACCATAAGACTAAACCCTCTCTGGAACAGACAACTTACTCTAAATTTGGTTCCTTTCAAAAGGTATTTTCTTGGTTAAACACATCAAACCCTATAGATACCCCAAAAGATCCATAGAACCACAGACCTCAAGTCAAGTGTTATCTTTTTGGATTCACTGTTGTATTTGAGAAGCGTCTCAATTTATGACCTATAACATACATGTATCTGGGCAGTGACACTAGTTTAAAAAAACAACACATCCACCTGTGTGTATAGCGATTGTAACCACTTGTTTGACGAAACGTTTTTATCCGCCCCCTTTGGGAAAATGCCACCATCTGGTTTCATGATAGCCTCCCTGAGATAGAGCATGGGCTTGAAAGATCGTTATAGAACTCGCACCCGTAACGGTAAATTCGATAGGGGAATCATCGGTGAGGGAAGAGACAGGTTTGTACTGGACTATTGTCTACTTAAAGACTAGTTTGTTGGGGGGGATGTAAAATAAATTTACTTTTCTGCTGGGTCACTTGTAGATTGTGGGTGTAAAGTTACATTTCTTCTTAAAATATCTATTGCTTCATTTTTGACCTTCTTACGTCAACAACGACAGAATACTGACGTGGTGCTTCTTACGACGCCTTTATAGTCCTGCTCCAATCATCAGCATGTCGATCTTCTGCTCCGCCTTACGTTTGTTACAGCCTCACCAACATGCTGACGTAGGGCTTCTTTGAAAGGAACCGCAATAACAACTCCAGAATTGTAAGACGGTGTTGGTATCTCCAGCTATAAGAACGCCGTTTACACTTCGTCCTAAACCTATTCCTCACGGCCGTTTTCCCGCATAAGATAGAGACAAAACCCAGTTAATGGACCCCCAGCAGAGCCATTTTACAAACGAAGTGCGACGTTTATCTATCTGCACACCGGTAGCCACCGTTAGGGATAATCACGACAGTATTTTTCCTTAAGGTGGGTTCGCCGGTAAACAAATAGGCCGCTCCACCTATCGTACACGCCTCTTTGAAAAAGGGCCACCTTTCCTGCTTTCTCCACGAGTATATCTATAAACTTCAGGCAAGCCTTCCCCAACTCGCGTTTTTAAAAAACCCAAAAATATAATTTTCTTCGACCAACGCGTCATACCACTTCTCAAAGTATTTCCCTTTTCCCCCAACCGACATCTCATCGATGCCGTAGTCCTCCTTTGGTGGTTAAATACCCCTATACCCCGCTTTTCTTTTTTATTGAAATTTGGGGAAAAAACCCTTGGCCAAAGACTCGTCCAAGCTGAATATTTTGAGCATCTTGGACAACGACATCGGGAGAAAGTTCAGTGAGTCAATAAAGTGGGGAGGGGCGTAATACATGGACATGATTTTCCCGCCGTTCGTTATGAAACTCTGGAGTCCATTTTTGAACCTCCATCATATATTTTAAAATAAAATGACCATCATAGCCTTTTCCTTAATAATGGCCTAGGAGTTGATATCCTTAAATTTGATGCTTTAATTTGTTTGCTCTATAAATTCAAAAAATTGGGCCTTTGCGAGTCCTATCTCCCACACATTCAGTGAAATGATGGTCATTTGCATCTATATGCACGCGGGCCCTTGCAACACGTCGGGCACGACACATAGTTAGGTTCGTGCAAGTACGTCCCAGCCGCACCTTGAAGAAGAGTTTTCTTGCCTGCATTCAAATCAAAGAATACAAACATGAAATTGCTTTTTTCCAGTGACGGCTTTGATGGGCCTGCTTCATATAACAAAAATGACCAAAAGGACGATGGGCCCTTGCATACTCTACATAAAGTCTCATCTCACCTATGTGAATAATTTGATTTTTCCAAACTGAAAAATTGCCCGCAGACCTCGCAAACATTTTGGACATCACAGACCGACCTGTGACCTATGCAAAATCCAGGACGTTTATGTTATCAAAATATGTCTGGTTTGTGAACCAACGCCCACAATCTTTACAGACCACAGATCGGGCCTCCGCTACAAACACTTTAACGTAGCAACTTTTGCATGTGGGCTCGCACTTGTAACAAATTTTTATTACTGAATGGCACATGGCACTTGCGGCAAAAGTACGTGCACCTAATTCGTCTGTCAAGGATGCTATGACAACAAAATGGTTTTGTTTACCGTCGTGAAAAAAACAAACCAAGTTAGCCTTTAAAGGAATGTTCGGGGGGAGTAGGCCCCTCATATAGTACCTGTCTCCCCCGACGCTCCCTAAACACCGTGATTTTGTATTGGGAGAGTATGTTTGAAATTGTTCAGCTGGGTTAGCCCACCACCTTTCAAAAGATTCACACGGGCATCACGGCATAGTTCCTCTGCTTTGAGTTTTTAATAAGAAAAACAGTGTGAAATTTCCGTTTAAACGGTGTTCACGCCCCATGCATCCTGGTTCTCTTTTATTATCACATATAGCTTTGGTAAATAACCAATGCACGGGCAAGGCAAGGTGTTTCACATTTTGAATCGTAATAATCCCTTGGTGTTTAGGGCTATATGTGCTAGCGGGAGAGAGTTTATCACAATAACGTGCACTCCCGCGAGGCTCCTTAAAATGGCTGAGTTTAAGGGTACATTGTGCTGAAAACTCAAAAACATATTTTACTTTGTAATATACAATTTACATGGTTTGAATTGAAAAAGAATAAGTTTAAACAATAAATAAAATTATTAAAAAAATAGATAATAAATATATGAAGGTTTACTATTAAAATTACGGTTATACTTTAATTTTGATGCAGACAATTAGACTTTGAGAATATGATTATTCTGCTGTACTACTGGGGCTGTGCTCGCCCCGTGTTACGGGATGCATTTTTCAAAAGAAGAAAATAATCAAATAGTTGTTAACAAGATATAGAACAAGATATATATATAAAACTCTTAACCAGTTATGCAATGCTGGTTTAAATAAATTCTTTGAAACATTTTTATAATAATAAACAATAGAAAAGTTCCTTGACTACAGGGGTCGATGGCTAATAACCAGGTGTCAACAAAATAGTACTATGGCTGGTCTTTTTGCCTTACGGTACTGCCAAAGATTCAATAGTACAAACAAATCTAATTGCAATTACCTATGGTAACACCAACAAAATAGGAGGCCAAAAACTAGGTAAATAAAAAGGGCATTATATGCGCAAAACCCTACTATACTCTATAGTAGTTCCCTCGTTTTCCTCACCATAGCTAAAACCGCACGAGAAGCGTGACTGCTTAACCAACACAAAAATAAAGAGTTCCTCAACTCAACTGAGAAATGGAATACAATAAAAGGGCAACCTGGTTGTAGCCATACAAAAATTAAACAGGTGTACATGACGTTCACGCCGTCAAGAGAAAACGTTGGGTCAAAATAGACTAATGGAACTTGTGGAAGTTTATCAAGTCTCTAACTAAGACATACTACATTCCAAGCACAAGGCTCGTAACGTAAAGACTGAAAGGGTATATATACAAAGCAACATAGTCTCTAGGACTAAATTACAATATAAGAAACCATAATTTTAAGCCTTGCCCCTCATTCTGGAGGAAACAATATTTAAGCAAAAAAATTTAAACCTTTAAATTTGGGATCAACAAGACTTAAAGCTGATCAACTGTCAGCTCAACATACCAAATCAAAAACAAAGGAAAATCGTCTCCGACTACATACAGAATACAAAAAATGGGTGCAAATAGACTTTGCCTATTTTTTACAACAAAAAACTAGAGAACGAATCAAAAGGACTCGTTGATTATTTCACGATACTTATTTAATCGAAGTCCGTGGCCCTATCCATGAGGGCGGTGTATCCGACCCCTCAAACTTCACGGTCCTTCGATGTCCGTCATTCTGTCCATGGCGGCGGTGTTCCGACGCCTCAAACTTCACGGTCCCTGTGTTATTTGATGCGACACAGTGCAGACGTTCCTCCTTTGACGCTGGATAGCAGTAAAATAGGTATCATGTGAACCTGGGTGGTGTCCTTTTTTACATTCTCAATCTGATAAAAATGGAACAAAGCAAAAATGGTGATAAACACAGGAATATAAAACAAGGAGAAAGACGGATGAAGGCAAAGGTAAAAAGGAGTGCGCTTTCAGGGAAAAGGGGGAGTATTTTCCTTGAATCGCCGCTAGTCTTGTTGGACGCGATGTAGGGCAGTTGGTCGATCCCGATATTCACTTCATTTGTTTTTTCAAGGGGTAACTACGATAGTAGGGGAGGCCACCATCATTGAATAATCTAGACTTTACATGTATGGCAAGTGAATCCAAAGACATCTGAAATGGTGAGTAGACACCAAAGCATCTTATATTTAAATATATCAGTTTTAATTAGTTATTTAGGAACATTATTATTTTATGAGAATTTGTGATATAGATGTAAATTTACTATATTTTCTTGTAGACAATGGCAAGTGTATGCAAAATTTATCCGACATCATCCAATTCAAACGGTAAAGCGTTAACGTATTTTATTCATAAAAAATGATAACATTAATCCTCTTATTTGATAAAATCCCACAGTATTTATCAAAGGACAATAAATTTTTTAAAGACCACGTGTTTCAACGTAGGGAGATACGTAATTTATTGGACTACATATAGTAAAAAAAAAGAGTTGAATACTGTTAATTTTGTATTCTTAAACAATTAAATAGATATTCAATTGTAGCTGTCCAATCTGTCTGATTGACATGAACATAACATACGACTTAAAGTTACGAGGGCGGCTTGAGCGTATAACTGATCTGCTCGCCTAAATGAGACATATACAGGGTTCAACGTCGAGTCTGTGGTGAAAAAAAGTGTTTGTTTTAAAATTTTATAAATTATAATTTGTGAGTGTCTAGTATCAGTGTTGTTTACATAACAACAGTTAATGTCAAAATGTATAAAAATTGTGATAAATTTTTTGGGCGGGCCCCTCCTATGGTCTAGGAGAAAAAATAATAATCAAAAAGAAAAAAAAATTTACCTCGGCTATTTAGACAGTGGCACGATGACTCTCAATACTTTAAGACCACTGGGGAGTACTTAAAAAAAAAACCTCAGCAATTTAAATAAAAACGCATTGTTGAAACATCATGTAATTTAGACTACAATAAAAATAAATGTATAAAAAACATATATTGGGAAAATTTTGTGGTTTTTTATTGCTTCTTTCTTTACCCCATCTCAATCCTACCTATGGAATTCCGGATAGTTATAATTCTAATTTGACAAAATAAAATAGTGTATCTGGGGGGACGTGAACCTGGGAGGTCAAGGCCGTTTACACTTGAAAGTGTGAACCACGAGTTTCTTTTAGAATATTGGGGTAGGTTGCCGACAAACACGAATAAAAAGCCCAGGAATATTCAAGGGGTTTTTTATTAAAAATTTCCACACATACACCACGATTAAATATATATCTAAATTAATTATAAATAAACAATAATTTAAATTTGAATAAAAAAAATAACCTTAAGCAAATCTGTAACTTTAAATTTAAAGAATAACAAGAGAGTAAGTAAATTAAATAAAAAAATTAAAACAACTCAAAAAATCTAATAACATTCAAATATTTAAATACAGTCACAAAAATGATCATTAACACAGGGTAACAATAAATGTCCCCAACCCTGTATTACCCCAACACTTGTCCCCCACGATACATGCGAACCCGCGATACACAAACACCGGTCCACACACGGACACACGGGTCCACACACGGGGACACCCCGGGGCCCACACACACGGACACGCAGGTCCACACACGGACACGCAGGTCCCAACACGACACGCGGGTCCACACCGGACACGCAGGCCACACACACTGGACACGCTGGCCCACACACGGACCGCGTCCCACACTCGGACACGCCGCCCCAACACTCGGGACCCAGGTCCACACCGGACACCCCCCACCCACACACGGGACACGCGCGGGTCCCTCACAGTCCCACGGTTTTTGGGGCCAAAACTGAACCTGCGTGGCTATCGCTGACTTGTTATATAGGGGGTACACAAAGGGGTTGTAATCCTCCATTTCTAAAGTTAAATCCAGAATAAAATACCGACCCCCCAAAAATTCCCGCCCTCCCCCCCACCCCCTTGGCCCTCTAATCCCCCGCCAAGTGAGAAGGTCACCTTACCTCTAGACAAGGAGGGGGGGAAAAGAGAAACAAGGGGCGCAGCAGGTAAACAATGAAGGGACGCTGGTCCCACTTAAGCATTAAACTTTTTACAATAGTTTTTTTGAACAAAAAAAAAGAGAAAAAAAATACAATTTTATTTAACATAAAATAAAAAAGTTAATTAATTCCGAATTAGAATCCTTTTTTTAAAAATTTTTTACATGAATTCTGATAATTTAAAAAAGGAAAAAAAAATAATTAATGACTTTTAAAATTGAAGAATTGGGGTGACCCCACCCCCGAATTAGTCCATGTAAACAACACCACTTTTAGAAATTTCTGTCACTTATTAATGTTTTTCTCGTCCACCATTCTTAAAAAAAAAAAACACTAACTATTTCATAACACTTAGCTTTCCCTTTTCTACTCACACTTTTACTTTACAACCATTACTTTATTTTAAAAATAAATAAATTTAAGAGCCCCACAGATTCACTCCATTCAAACCAACAACAGGATAAAACCCTCATCTCCTCCAAAAATTTCTTCCCCAAAATAAAATTTTAAAAATGTTCTATTTTTTTTATTTCCCAAGTCCAAAGAGAAAACAAAAAAATATTAAACCCCAAAAATAAAATTTTTGGCTATGGACTAGAATAAAAATCAATTACAATGCGGGTTTAATAAAATTTTAAAAATAAACCCCAAAAATGTAACATGTTTTCTTAAAGAAATTAAATGTTTTTTTCAACTGTCAAAAAAAGGGAAAAAAGCGCTAGTTTGGGGCTATTTAAAATCTTCCTTGTTTTCCCCTCTACAATCACGAACCCTTCGCTCACTTTTTTGACAATCTGATCTGGGGTTTAAATCAATCATGGGCCCACATTCAAAAAAAATAAACAAAGTCAAAAAAACTCCTAGAAGGGTAATTTTAAGTTCAATAAAAGTAAAAGTTCTCCTAAGTCAAAATTTCCTTTTTTAAATTATTTAAAAAAAATGTTAAAATTTTTTTCCATCTTTCTTTTACTTATTTAATGGGTGTAAATAGTATTATTTGTCGGCCACAATTTCGCGTGTAAGCAAGGGTAACTTTGAAGTGCTTAGTTTTAAAAAGAAAATAAATTTGGAAAATATTTACAAAAACTAGAAAAAAAAGGGAAATACATAGTAAGTGGGAAATAACGTCACAATCCTGCTATTAAAAGTAACCAAAAGGTCATCGCCGACGCCATGGCCTGCGCCGATGACAAATTAGAATTTGTTCTTCAAGCCCCTTTAAAGCGTCATACGCTTCTGGGGCAAACCCGATTTACGGGAATTTCTCTACCATAAAAAGAAACGCTGAATTGTTTAAATTCTCTCTTTAACGATCCGAATAGGGACAAAACCCTTTGACAGGGGCCCCACCAAAATTTTTTACTGGGCCAAAACCAAATTGGGGCTTAAGAGGGTATTATCTGAAACCAATGCCATTCGAAGTTTCCACCCGTGCGCTGCGAGGGGTGGGGCTTAGATAATACGTCAGAGACAAGTCTCCATATAGAGAAAAACTCGGGGAAAGACAATCGCCTAGTCCCTTTTACTCTGCATTTTTTCTTTAAAAACAACACTCAGACCACAAAGGGATGGTAATTATCGGGGGAGACAGCAGTGAAAAGAAAAAAAAGAAAAGTAAAGGGCATTTTACCCTTTTTGCTCTTTGGGGTTCTTACAGCCAGACGGTGAAACCACTATTAAAACGTCACAAGTCTTTTTAAATGTGCGGGAAAACCAAAAATTTTATGGGCCGTTTAGTAATAGAAAAAACGTTTGTAAAATCTAAAATTTGACATTTTTTCACGATAAAAAAAATAATTTAAAATTGTAAAACCTTAAAACATTTAGCAAAACTAAAACACGACTAATTTTTTTTTTTAATATATTTTGAGTTAACGGGGGTTTAAATATTAGATTAAAAAAATCGTTAAAAATTAAAATTTCTATAAAAAAAAAAATTTATATATTGTTAAAAAGCCCCCTTTTCCCCTTGACACGTTTGTGGCATTTGAAGTGGTAAGCAATGTCACGACTTCAGATCCGCAAATCTCGAGTGATTCAGACAGTTGAATTGGTGGGTAACTTTAAAAACTGTACCTGACAAAGGGCAATGCCACCCCCACTCGCCCAAACACAAATTTTAATACATGTAAAAAGTGTATTAAATTTTTACATTCATAAATAGCAAAAACAAATTTTGTTCCAGTTAAAACTAGACAATTTTAAAATATTTTGAAATATTTTTTATTGTGACACAACCACAAAACAAATTTTCCCATAACAAGAATTTATTCAAAAGATAATTTTTTTTTTTAAATCTGGAACGTCTTCAAGTCTCATTACATTTTGTCTTCATTGGAATCAATTTTAAGTTTTTAAATTTCGTAAATTTTTTTTAGGGAATTGTACATTAGAACAGGGGGTGGGAAACGCGTGTGCCTACTGATCAAGGGATCAGGGGTTCTAATCCGGGCATAAAATTGAAATATATCTTCGTTATTATTATCGCTGAGAACGGGTGATGTTTTTGCTCTAAAATTATTTTTAGTTTTAAAAAATCATGTGTTCATAAAATGTACGATAAAAATCTTCAAATAAAAAAAATTTGGGGCGTAATTTATAAAAATAAATTTTTCCATATTTTAATTTAAAATTGCTATACCTTCACTTTAAACCCTCCCACCCTTTACTCCATTAATATTGTTTTAAATTTGGGGAAAGATCAAAATTCGCAAAAAAAATTTACATGCCCAGCTTTGCTGAGCACCATTAAATTTAACTACGATAACAGTCGGAATGTAAACTGATTAGGCTTTTTTTTGAAAAAGCAAAGTGATCCTTTAGCTATTATGTTGTGTTGTGTTCTTTATTTTAGTGTAACATACATTCTTTTGGGTTGTTTGTTTTTTTTTTATTTTTTAATAAACACCCCTTTACTACCCTTTAGGGGTCAGCATTGTTTTAAATGTCAACATTTGGGGATAAGAAGGGTTTAAATTTTAAAGGGGAAAGTGGACTCACATTTGCGTAAAGGGGAGATAAAAAATTTTTAAAGAAATCCACCCTCAGTGAAACCCAAAACCAAAAATACAACCCAAGTTCTGCGTCTCGGAATCCATTTTTTTTCAAAGCGATGCCTTTAAATTTTAGCCCAGCGGATAAAAAAGCATTTGTTTGGTTGTTTTGGCAAATTTTTTTTTAAATTTTTGATCTAATCATATTCATTTTTTCTATACCAAATCTGATTTAAAACCCTTTTCCCTTTCACCTCGACAAACTCTTGTAATGTGGGAAGCCAGGCCCCACCGGGGGTTTGGGATTCCATTTTAAAACGTAGGTCCTTCATTTCATCTCAAATCACCCCCTACCATTACACATTAGCGAAAAGTGCTATAACCCAACGGGTAGTAAGACGCGTGCAAAAAAATAAAATAAAAAAAATTAAGCAAGGGTTTTGGGATTAGAAGTTAAATTCAATATTAAGTATACCCCCCTTTTTACGGAGGTAGAGTAGAAAACCCCTTTTTGAAAACCCCCCTCAACACCCGTAGATTAAAAACCCTTAAACTCCCCTCATCGACAATCTATATATTTTGCGAGAGAGCGCATTAGATCCGCGGCCACCAAAGTGGGTGTAAAAAATAAAAAAGTCTTTTGGGGTTTTTTTGACACTACAATTTAAATTCCCCCAAGCCAATAATTTTTTTAATTAAAAAAAAATTTCCTTATTTTTTTCTCGGGGTCTTTAAAACCTATCCGGAAAAAAGCATTTTAATAAAGCTAAAAGTTGGAAAGGGGAAAGTAAAACTTAGTTTTAAAAAAACCCAAATTTTCAAGAAAATGTATGGAAAACATTTTAAATAACATTTAAAAAAAATTCCATAGCTCACCCAGCCGGGATTGAACCCCCAGACTAGTCAACGGGAAACCCCCGTTTAAATGAACTTGCGTGTACGCATTAAGTTTAGGGGTTTTTTCACAAATTTTTTTACTAAAAAGTTAGGGGTTCCACAGCCTATAGTACTTGAAGAAAGAATTTTAGAAAAATAAAAAAGATACAGTATTTATATCTTTATTTATATAGGATTTTTTTAAAATTTTCATTTATAGGGTTTATCAAAACAAATTTCAAATTAAAAAAGTTTTAAACCTTCAAAAAAGGTTCTTTTTGAAAGTTTTTTTAAACATGTATTGTTTTCACTGGGTGTTCCCTAACCAACAAAAACCTGGCAAAATTTTTTCATATCCCTTTTAAAAATCCCAAATCCCAAAATTTATTTTTTGGAAAACTTCAATCGGGGATCTTTTTAAAAAAACCCCAAATTTTTTAGGAAGGATTTTTTTTTCTCTAGCTGTAAATTTTCATTTTAAGATTAATTAAAAAAAATTCACTACATATTTTTCTTGAAAAATAGATAATTAAATTGGAATTTCATTTCTAAAATTAAATTGTAACTACCTTGTTTCCAATATTATTTTTTAAATTTTATTTCCCCGTCTTTTCTTTTAACCTCTTCGTCAAATCCCGAAGTATTCTTAGACTTCTCAAACAAACGTCAAAACCAAACTGACTAAAGTGCTAATGAGTTATTTTTTGACTTCTTTATCTGCCTTAGCCCAACACCAGGGGGGTCAGGGGGACACATCCACATTCCTTTTGTTTTACTTTTTCAACAAACCTCCCCTGCCCCCCCCCCAAAACATTTCCTCGTCAACCGGTTTTGGAGTTCAGAGTCTTTTCCCCCAAAAACAAACAACCCCAAAAAAAAAAAACGTTTTTAAAAACATATTTATTTGTTTTTTCTGTGTGACTATGGATTTTTTAATGGGAAAAGTCTTTTTAATAATTTTTGTATATTTTAAAATTTTAGATTTTTATTATTTATTTTTTGAAACACATTATTTTAAAAGAATCTATTAAGATTTTTGAGTTTTCAAACATATAATAAATAATTAAAAAAAAGGTACCGCCTATTCTTACCTCTTTAAAAATCAAAATAATATATTTTATTCATTTTTTTATTTTTCTAAAAATATTTTCCCCAAGATCTGCACGGGCTTTTGCCAATTTTGGGGCAATGGGGGACAGGGTCTAATACCCTTAAACGGGCCCGCCCCTCACCAAATCGCGCCTTTAAGGGGGGCCACTCACCCTCTCCCCACCACAGTTGGGCCAAACAAATCTCCCTGCCGAGGGGGTACTCCTGCGTGTGGTGAGGGGGTTTGTGGGCGTGGGTGTGGGGGGTCGTGCGGCCCTTTTTTCTGTCTCCTTTGAAATATAAACCCCAAAACACGTACCAAAGTAAGCACGTTATAAAAAAATTTTTCCAAACATGCCAATTTTTTCCTTAAAATGTATAAACTTTCAATTTTTATTATACTTTCGATATTAATAAATGTTTTCAGTTTTTTCCTAAAAATAATTGCTTACTAAGCCAACATTCGCAAAATGTTGTAAAAAACACCCAACCTTTTTACAGTCCAGGGGTTTAATTTATCACTATGAGGGTTAATCACATTTCATATATGCCGTAATCGAACCGGGGCCCCAGCAAATAGTAGAATAAATACACCCAACCTTAGTACAACTAAAAAAACATCCAGCAATTAATTTAACCACTATAAAGGGGTTTAAACCTACTTTTTCAGCTTTGCCCAGAATGCCCCCCGGACCCCCCTTTTGCAAAATGTGTTTTTAAAAAAAACCCTAGGGCAACTAAAAATTTTGTCCAGGGGATTAAAAAACCCATTTTTTAAAACCCCCTTTTGGAACGAACCCGTCCCTTGTCTAGGCAAAAATAGAGGGTTTCCTTCCTCAATTTAATGACGCTAAATCAAAAAATATAATTTCTACTGAATGCCGAAGAAACACAACTCCAACCCCTTTTAAAATGGTATTTTTGTTCGAAACAGCTTCCAATGCTATCTGTTACCCGCAAGTAAGCACAACCCCCACACACACACAACTCATAAATAAATAAGTATTTTCGGGAAATACTTTTATTCACAAAAATTGGAAAAAAATAAAAGTGACAGAATTAATTTTAATCTTGTGGGAATAATTTTTGTTTTTTTCAGCTGTTCTATTTTTTTTTCATAAAATGAAAGACTATAACACCCAAACCCGCCACTTAATAATTTATAAAACCCAACCGACCGGGAAATAACCCGGACCAATATTTACTATCAGACACACTATCGAATGCCTAAGGTGGGGGGCTAATTTTTTGATCCAACAATTTTTAAAACGTGAATTTAATAAGCGGTTAAAACGACATTTTTCTGTTTTTTGACAATTTTCTCAAAAACGGACAGCTAAAAAAAAGTGTAGCATTTATTAAAATAAGCTACAAAAGCGATAAAAGCAAGAAACCACCAAAGGGCCCCATTCAGTGCTCCAACTCACTATGTCCCCCCGCACAAGAAAAAACAACATCCTCTATCAACCGGGCCGACAACTAAAGGGAAACTTCATAAACACTACCTGTGCATATCTAAAGGGCGGGTTGAAAATTTGGTGCTCATGCGCAAAAACATGTTATTTTTAACCACTTGTTTTTAGGGTTTTCTACCACCGGGGAATATTCCTGGGCCATCCCCCTGTTTATTGTTCTTTTTACCTGGGTTTTTGTTTTCCCCTCTTCCCCCCCATTGACTATTAAACATATAAATGGGGTTATTCAAGAGGTACGGGACTCTTTCAGGGCGTCCCCCGCACACCAGGTGTCCAGGGCATATTTGGAAAGGACAAATTTTATTTCGGGTAGTAATTAAAATTCCTTTTTTACAATAATATTTATTGGTTTTAATAAAATTAAACGAAAATCCTTTATATTTTAAATTTACTAGACAGAACGTAATTTTTTTTGAAAATACTTTTTGTCATTGCCCAAAAAAGGGGCCTACAAGCCTTGTTGCTAAAAAAGATTATCCGCTTGCGGATAATATATAGTTGTACTGACAAAATAAAAAACTTTTAAAATTATTACCCCAAAAACTTTGAAAACTTTTTGTTTCCGATTTTATTGTTGGTAAAACTCATACGGCGCTTTAAGTTTGGATTTTTATTGTTCTTAAGAATTATTTACTGCTGGCAATAAAATTCACAGTAACGCCAAAATAGATACTTATAAATATTGCCCGTAAGGGAATTTGTCGTGTTTTAACAAGGTTTTAATACATATAGTCAACGGGACTTTAAATTAATTATTATTATTGGTTAAGAAGTATTTATCTGCGGGGAGACAAAAAATTTTAAAATCGCCAAAAAAAATCTTGTAACTTTGCCCATAAAGGGAGGGGAAAATTTGTTATTACCCTTATAATTAGGACTGTATGTATAAAAAAATGAAATTGCAACCAATTCTGATTTCTAAAATTTAGCAATC
>JBCFYV010005283.1:0-15864 GCA_039000515.1 Timema cristinae
TTGCCCTTAAAAAAACTTAGTAAAAAGGGCCCTTTGGGGTGCAATAAACCCGGGGACCCTATTTGGGAAAAACGTTGATTCTGAGGGGCCCCTAAAATTGGCACTTCCTCACCCCCTTTTTGGAGACCTTCTCCGGGGAGCCTAGCGAAGTTGTATGTTACGTCGATAAACCTCTCGTTGGACAGTTAACGGGGCCCTATTGTAGTACCAAATTGGTATCCGGGGACGATCCCAGTACGTTTGGTTGTCCCCAAAGCGGGATGGGCCCATAACATTTTCACCGCTGGCACCACTCCCCAAATTTTGCTGCACCCACTGCCCGGCCCCTCACAGGGCCCAAAATTGATAAAGGCGGAAAGGGTAAGGCCCCCAGCTTTTTATAAAAAGCCAGGGAAATGGTACCCTACCCCGCTTTTGTGATTCTCGTGTGAATGAAAGTGAAGGGCCCGTACGTGTCAGCCCTTTATCCCCGGAAGAGTGATAAAAGGGGAAAACAAATCGAATTCAATAAGAAACTACTGATGCACAAACAATTCAACCCCATGACACACATTCAAATATAATGGGCCCTCCCGAAAACCTTGAGCAATCGATCATATACCGTGAAGGGGGGAACCCACAGGTTTCCCAATTTGCAAGGGTGGCACTTGTTATGACCCCGAAATGGTAAGCATTGAGGGTATCTTTAGGACTTTCCCTCACAGTCACCCAGGTCTACCGACATTTCCCCAAAAAAACGGACAAAAAAAACGGGTACAATTCCTCCCTTTGCACTCCCCCTCCTCCCAAAGGATTCGAGCGGGGTTCCTTTCGAGTCAGGGCCTCTTCCCAACCTCGCGCTTTTAGGCAGGAATTTGGGGATAGAAGTAGATGCCCTGGAAGGCCCAAACCCGTCGGATTGCAGACAGGGGGGCTCACGATACACCGTTGATCTCCTAAGTTCCATCAAAGCAAGGCCCATTCTGCTTGGTCCCCGGACCTGTCCAATGGGAAGGGGAAAAAAGTCCTGAGATCCAAAGTAAAAAAAGTTCCCTTATGCCACCCCCAAAGGGAAAAATTTTCCATCAACTCCATTTCAAATTTAAATTTTGCCAAGTTTTTAAGCCAAACTTAAATTGCCCAACGCCTTGCATAGTTAATATTTCAAAACCCTCCGCCTGTGACACTCGCTCTAATCAGACCTCAAAAAAACCGCACCACTATGGGGTGCCAAAATTATACAAGGGGGGACGCCCCCCAGGTCGCCTCCCCCACCTTTGCCCCCAGGAAGCCACCCAGGGACGCCCTGGGGCCCCCCTGGGACCCCACTGACCTTTCCCGGGGCCCCCTTTCCGAGCCCCCCTCGAGGGGGACCGCCAGGGCCCCCCTCGGGAACCCCCGAGCCCCCCCTCGGGGGCCTAAACAATGTCCCGTTTCGACCCCTCAACCCCCCCTCAGGAACTCCGGGGGTGGGGATGGTTTTCATGAGGGTCGCAAAAAGGGGAGTTCCCCTTGCCTTGGAAAACCCCAAAGGGGGCCGCCAAAAATTATTTTAAAAAAAACTAAAGCTTTAACAAAGCCTTTGCTAACATTCCCCCACCCATCCTACAGGAAAAACCAAACCTTCCTAAGCTAGGCCAAGAAGATTGGGAAAAGAAAGAGGACCAAAAAAAGCCTCAAAAATTTTTATTTTTAAAAGTATGTTTGGATTTGGGGAAAATTTAATTTAAAATTTATATTTTAATAAATAATTTCCACCAGGAATTTTGGGGGTTTTAGCCGGTAGAGAAATTAAACTCTAATTTCTTTCCCCCATCTCCCATCTTTTTTTGCGGGAAACCCCCTTCGCCCAAAGACAACCCGTTGTGGGGGCGTGTAATTTGACCGGGCAAGCCCCCTCTTTGATCGGGCTAGCGGGGGTGTACTTATTTACGACAACATAAAACTAATTTTAATATTTCTCGATCCCAAGTGATTCTGTCATAGCCCCCCTTCCCATTTGGGGAAACCCATCTGCATTACCTCCCCCAGTGAACTGTTTCCAAAGGACCTAAAGGGGCCCCTTTAACAACTTCCCCCCCCTAATCATCTTGGGGGCTTTAAAAAGCGCATAACCTGGTGTGGGGGTTAAATTTTTCAACACCCCGAAATGGGAAAATATTTTTTCCGGGAAACCTGTGAAGAAAACCGGGGCCCCCACCCTTCTCCACCTTTAAAAAGGGTACCCGCCACGACCTAACTTTATTACCCCGGGATCCTCCCTCTTCCCTTTGGTTCCCCGGGCCGTGGAGCGATCATCCCATATGCTTCCCAACTCAAGATTCCCAAGCACAGCACGAACCCAAGGGGTGATTAAACGTCCGACTGGATAAATTCCGCGAGCTCGCCTTTTCCACGAATCCCTTCTCCTGACTCATGAAAAAGACGGGGTTTTTTTATTTCCCGGGGTCATCCGGGGGCGGGGGCCTCCACCCTAAATCCTCCCCAAAATCCCGCCAAACCGTCCCTTCCCCTGGGGGAGCGAGGGTTATCGGTTGGCTTTTTTCCCCGTCAAAGGCCCCTACGTCTTTTTTTCACCGACGCCCACTCGGGAAAAGTTTTCCCCGGATTCTCTCTCGAGCTCGCCGTTTTTTCAGAAATCAAAAAATTTTTGGGAGACTTTTTATTTCTCCCCTTAATTCCCCACCCCCACAACAAAGGGTTTTTGGGACTATATACGAAATTTAAGGGGTAACAAAAATTCCATTAATAATCCTGCCCTCATTTAACGGTTCCTTTCTCCCCCCCTTGGGGTGCCCAAAGTATTGGGGTCGATGTTGCCCTATTTCTAGCACGGGAGCTACTCAACATTCGCGGGGCAAAACGCACATCGAGCCCTTACTATTTTATTTTGGGGCCAAGTCGGGGGGGGGATTTTAACTCCCCCTTTTTAAAAAAAATTACCTTCCCTGTCCCGGGGGGCATACAACTTCGGCCCGGGGGAATTTCCCTTTAAAAAGTGCCCAACGCCCCCCGCTACGGGGGTTCCTCTTTTACTTCTACAATTTGTTTGGGGAAACCGCATTTCCCCAAAAGTGGAGGGAACAAACCCTTATCCCAATTAAAAATGGCAAGGATAAATTAACCAATATTTTTAAAACCCTACCTTAAAGTTGTTTTTTTCAAAATATTATAGAAAATATCATAAAAATTTTATGGGACTGAATCCCCAAACAAATATCCCTAGCAAATTTGGGTTCCCAACCGTCCACGTGTCACTTGTTCCTTTAACAGCGCTCGGCGCTTTCCTCCATAAACAGCACCTCTTGCGTCTTCTTTTATTTGGGGGAAGCTTCACACCCCTGACGTACGGCATTTTAAAAACCCTGTTTAATTGGGGTTCCGGGGGAACCTCCCTATTTTTTTTATCTATTTTATGTTGTTTCCCTTTTGGTAAGGGTTTAAAAAAACAACTTACCGAAGTTTTATTAAAAAATGGGGTGCCTCGGGGAGATTTTTAACTTTCGGTTTTTCGCATCCGATAAATACATCGTGGACAACGTGCGCTACCCGTCCCTTCATTCTTTTTTGTATGCTACCAATTTATTTCAGTTCTCGAGTCCCACAAGTAACGTCAGATACAATTAGCGTCAACAATCTGTGTATAGGGGAGGGGTATGGGTTTACCTTCTCAGCGACAACTAATTTCGGGACTTTTTTATGGCTCACTAGACCCCGCGTTTAAAATCAATAGTTCCACATCTACTTCGACCTT
The DNA here is from genome assembly GCA_039000515.1 of Timema cristinae. Classification (NCBI taxonomy): domain Eukaryota; kingdom Metazoa; phylum Arthropoda; class Insecta; order Phasmatodea; family Timematidae; genus Timema; species Timema cristinae. The sequence goes on from JBCFYV010005283.1 coordinate 3,734, forward strand.
TCTGGGGGCCTTCTACCTCCATGTCCATCCGGCCACCCCGGTGGCCCCCTCTTTCTTTCCCCCCGGGGCCCATTTCTGGGATCTTACGTGTCGAAACTTCATTGCATGGCCAGCATGTTTCCCATTCCCCCTTTTCATCCCCCCAAATTCTTGTATGAAACCAAATTTACAATGCCGGGTTGGGGTAGGGTGCATCGTTTTCGAAAGTGTGGGTAATCCTTGCCAAAGGGTATCCCCACATCCCCCTCGAATTTCTCCCGGGGAAATACCCCACCTCAATGCCATTTTGACCTTGCCAAGTTCCCTAAAGGACCACTCCACATTTCTTATACGAGAGGGCCTTTAATGATCCTCGCCCCCTTTTTGAGGGGTTTAACCCCAAATTTAACGGATGGGTCAAATGGGGCTCCGGGGGGTGCTTTTTGTGGAAGGTCCAATTTTTTAAATTTGCTCTACATGGGGAATCCCTTTTTTTTACGGGTAACTAAATCATTTTTTAAAACTCTCGTTTTTAATCGTAAGTGTCACCGTTCTTTCTCGGCCCGGGTTCCCTTCTCTGTTTCATTTCCCACCCACTCTGAATCCTTCGTGAGATATTCACAAAAAATTTTTAAAAAATTTATTCATTAAACACCCCCTCGCCTTTTTTGATTCCTGGGCACCCGGCTTTTAAAATAACTTGACCAGGGCCCAAGGGGGCAGCAGCCCCTTCCCCCCTGAGGCGTTTTGGGGGGTCATGTTTTTAGACCTCAGGGGTTTTTTCGGGGTGGGGGCTTACGACCTGGGACAGCGGATTCGAACCTGCTCAAACAGGGTCGGGCCATCAGGGGGGTGTTCGCGGGGCCCCCCTTCTATACGAAATCTAGAAAAGGAGATCGGCAAGACCCGCCGGACACCTATTTACCCCGGGGTTTTTATTGAGGGGACCCCCCCATGTGTGAGCTTGCGATTCCCTCTGATTTTTATCACTTTTGGATGGGTTCGCAAATATGCCCCTACCCCCCTCTTTGATTTTAAAGGTGACTAAATTTTTTATTACCGAAAAGCGCGGGTTTATTTTTTTGTTTAACTCCCTTTTTTTCGCCCGGCGATCTTTTTTCCATTTTACTTTTATAAAGTGTCTTTTTGGGTATATCTCATATTGAATTTTTTTTAAAAGGGTTTTATTACAATTTAACAGTTTTTTTTGTCTTTTTAAGTTTTCATTTTAAAATGTTTTTTCTTTTAATGTTTATTTTAATTTTTTTTTTGTCTTTTTATGGGTGATACATTTGGGGTTTTTTTTTGCAGGGTATCACTTAATTTTTACCAACGCCCATTTTACATCCAGGGGTGTATCAGAGTGAATTTTTTTCTCCTTTCCCCCTTGGATTTTATATTTTTTTAATAATTTCAACCCCTAAAAACCTAAGTTCGAGGGGGCCCTTAAAAAAATAATAATAAAAATTTAAATTTATTGACTTTTATTTTAACGATTAACTTTCAAATTTGAATTTTTTATTTATTAATTTTGCAAAAAATTTAAGTTTTTGGGGTACACCTTAATGAAATACAAACTAAAAATATTATTTAAATAATAATATACTATATTTAAAAATTTACAACGAAATAATTGAAAGAAAACTATACACTATGTATAATTTACGTCCGTGAAGTTGGGCCCCCCCTTTTAAAAATTAATTTTTTATGTTTGCAATCGTTTTTCCGGGTTTTTTCGCAAAATTTTCGTTTTTCCTTTTGATAGCCCCCAAAATAAATTTTTTACATTGGGGGGGGGGTCAATTTCAGGGTACCCCCCCCCCCACTTTTAAAAATTAAGTTTAATGTTTCAATCGTTTTTTCCATTGTTCCGAAAAAATTTCGTTTTTTCCTTTTTGATAGCCCCACAAATGATTTTTTACTTGGGGGGGCCAATTTCACTCCTCCCCCCCCCCACTTGCGACAATTAAAATTTTTATGTCGCAATCGTTTTTTCCTCTTTGTTCCATTTCGGAAAAAATTTTCGTTTGTCCGATTCTTCTTGCACAAATGAGGGTGAACTTACGGCGCTTTTTTTACTTGGGAAAATAACTTCCGAAGCCTCCTACTTTTAAAAATCCAGTTTTTACTTTTGAAATCGTTGTTATTTTTTTTTTTCCGGGAGGTTCCCCCAAAAAATACCACTTTTGTTTTGTGGGACAAACATGACTATTTACGTGGGGAGTGGGGTTTTGGGCTCCTTTATCGCAACTAAACCCCTTCCCCCCAAATAAACCACCCCCCAAAAACACCCCAACACACTTTTGAAATTTAATAATTTTTTTGGGCTCATTTTAGATTTGTTTAAGGTTTTTTCCTTAATTCCCTTTTTTTCAACCCCGCATTTTTGTTAGTAAGGAGCCCCTTTATTTTTTCAAAACTTAACATTTTTTGTTTTTTAAGTTGTTGTTAGTTTCATTAGAATATTCCTAAACATTTTTTTTTTATTTTGTTTTAAATTTATTAAAAAATTTTTTTATTTTCGTTAATGCTTTAAAAATTAAAATTTAATTTATCATTAGCTTTTCTTCCCTTTTCCCACCTTATTTATTAAATAACAAAATTTGAAATTTTTTATTTTTAAAAATTTTTTTTTAGTTTTCCAGATTATTGTCCGTATTTTTGTTTGTTCTTTTAGATCCTTTTGGCCCGCACAACCAAACCACCCGGTTGTTCTTTGCAACTACGAATAACTAATTTTATCTGTTACAATAACTTCCAAACAAATCGTATTCGGGCTGTCGGCCCGTTGTCAGGAATACATTTTCCTCTCTTGATTTATGTTTTCTTAGTTGCGTTCAGACAAAAAAAATAGAAAGGGCAACAAAATCAAATAAAATAAGTTTTTTTCATATAACAACCTTAAATTATAGCAAGAATACAGGGTTTTTAATTAAAAAAATTTTATTTAACAATTTAAATATTTTTTAAAAAATTCATTTTTTATTTGAAAAAATTAATAGAATTTGACTTTTTTAAAAGTCATCATTTATTTTTTTTCCTATTGGTTGAAATTAATCTTTCGAATTTTTATTGTAACGTCATTTTGAAAATAGTTTATATGTGTTTGGGGAAGCACCGAAGGCCATCCAGTTCTAAGTTTTCACCCTTGCGCTCAGGAGGTGGAGCTTAACGAAAACTAAGACAATCATACAGAAAGAGAAGGGAAATCGGGAACTGACAAGCGCCTATCCCTTTTCCGTCTTCATTCCCAAAACAACACACTCAAACACACAAAAAGAAGTGTAACTTAATTGGGGGGGGACAGCAGCAGTGTAAAGAAAAAAGTTTAGTAAAAGGGCATTCCCTTATTTTGCTCTATGGGTCTACAAGCCTAGGGTCGTCTCCCAAATTTTTTGCCCCGGGGTTTTCCCCTTTTTTTGCTAAAAAATTCCCTTTGAAACCGAAAGAAACATATCCCTGTCCGAAGAAAGTGACCAAATCAAAAACACTTTTTTTTACAGAAATGCTTTTTAAACTTTTCACTTTTTAAAAAAAAACTGTCGTATTAAAAATGGTAACTATTAGGAAATTTCAAATAAAAATTAAAAAATCAAAAATATTTTTAAATTTTATTATTATTTTGTGTTTAAACCCATCGACCATCGGGGCATTGGGGCCTTTAAAATATAAAAAAAACTAATAAAACCCCCAAAGGGGAAAAGGGGAAAAACAATCACCATTAACACCCATGGGAGTTTTAAATGAACTCTTTAAAAATTAAAGGAAACCCAAAAAAAAAAACCCCACAAGTGTATCACTCCAATAAAAAGAAAAAACAAACTTTTAAAATATAACACGAAAAAAGACAAAACTTTTAAAAATGATTAAAAAAAAAGACAAAACAACATGTTAAATTAAAAAAAACCGTTAAAAGATCCAATATAAATAAATCCAAAAAGAGCCACTTTAAAAATCTCAAAGGCTTTAAAAAAGATCCCCGGGGAAAAAAAGGGATAAACAAATAACTCCATCCCACTATCGCGTAAAAAAAAACGTAATCACCTTTAAAATCAAGACCAAAGGGGATAGGGGAGTTTGCACACTCCCCCAAAAATTTATCACACAAAGGGGATATCACAAAACTCACACACTGAGTGGACCCCCTCTTAGTAAAATCAAATGGTAATAAAGTAGCCCGACGCGGATCTGTCACGATGACCTCCTCTCTTCTAACTTTCGTAAGAGGGGGCCACGCGACACACCCCCCCCCTAGGGGAACCCAGCTTTTCTGACGGGGGTCGAGACCCACTGCCTCCCGGGCGAAAGCCCCCACGCCGAACAAAACCCTTTTTAATCAAAAAACATGACACCCAAACCGCCTCCGGGGGGCATACGACGCCTCCTTGCTGCCGGGTCCGCCATTCATTTCCTGAACCACGTGACCAGGAATCCCAAAAGGGCGACCGGGGTTTTAAATAAAAATTTTTTAAAATTTTTCAAATCCCCAAAGGGGGTTTCCACATAGAGAGTGGAAAATTCCCAAACATAGCACTCTGAACCTGCGATAGACAAACGGTCACTCGAAAACAAAACACAAAATTTAAAAATGCATATAATTCAGTTTAAAAAACACGGGTTTCATTGGGAAAACCAAATTAAAATTGGGATCCTTCCACAACAAAAGCACTCCCAGGGAGACCCAATTTAGAGCCCATGTAATCCTCAAATCCGAAAAGCGAGGGAGGGGAGCTCATTAAAAGCCTCTCATATACAAATTTTGGGTGTCCTTTGGGGAATTGCAAATAAAAAAGGGCTTTTCGAGGCGTATTTCCCGGGGGAGAAACCGACCTGGGAGTGGGGAAAGCTTTGGCAGGACTATCCCACACGTGTCGAAAACAATAGCACCCGGACCCCAAACCGGCGTATACGCCTTTATTTCAAAAACACTTTGGGGGATAAATACGGGGCGAAAGAACATTATTTGGGCATGCAATGCAGTTTCGACACTAAATCCAAATAAACCGCCGGAAAAAGAGGGGCTCCCCGCGTCAGCAAAATTCGACGAGGTTTTGGTACAAAACACCATAGCCATGAATGCCACAGGTGGACGCTATTTAGATTTTTAAAACGCCGAGGGTTAGCGAACCATATACAAAACTCCCGTAACAAGTTTTGACCACCGGGGCTCTTAAACGCAAAAGGGTTTCCCCTACCCAACCCCAAGACGACCACCACAACTTTAAAAAAATTCAAAGTTTAATACACCTCGCTTTCGGTCTTTGAGGGGGGGGACCAAGTTATTTTAAAAATCGAAAAAAAGTCCCGGAACCTTAGGGCTGGGAGACGGGTAAAACAACTTTTTCATTAAAATTTGGGGGCGGGCTGTTTTTCCCGCGTAACTAGGGAAGGGGACACATCGTCTTGCCGCAAAAAACAAAACCTTAGAATCCCCAAAACCCATAGTTTGTTTACAGCGGTTGTACTTCTTCAGCCCGTGAATTTGATGAACTGCAAAAAATTGCGTAGTCATCCCAAAAAGACAGAAGGGACGTACGTGCACTTGTCCACATGCATTTCGCGATACGAAAAACGAGTGCTTAAATACCCCCTGACACCCCCATTTTTTGAAAAAAATCATGGGAAAGGTTTGTTTAACCTTCCCCAAGTTTTTATCAAACAAAAAATTGAAAAAAAAATAGAGGCCCCCCGGAAACCCCCCAATTAAACGGGGTTTTTAAAATCCGTACCCCCCGTTGTCGAAGCCTTCTCCAAATCAAAAAAAAAACCCCAAAGGGGTCTGTTTAGGGAGAAACGTCACGAGCGCGTCTCAAGGCGAACAAGGTGATCCACCGGGGATGGGTTACGGGAACCCACTTTGAAATTTTGGGGATATAATTGCGGGTTTTAGTACCAAAAAAATCTTTTTTTGATCATTTTCTTAAATTTTTGCATAACAACTGAAAAGGCTATGGCTATAACTATTGGGCCTTTAATTTATCCTGCCACTTTTATAATTGGGAAAAGGGTTGCTTGCCCCCACATGTTGGGAATTGACGATTTTCCCCAAACACAATTGTGGGTCAAAAGGGAAACCCCCGTCCACGGGTGCATTTGGGCGCAACATTTCGTAATGGATATCATCAGGGCCAGAAAAAAGTATTGCCCCCCGGGGGAAAGGGGGTGGGAAATTCCTCTTTTAAAGGGGAGTTATAATCCTCCCCCCCACTTACCAAAATAAATAGAAAGGCGCTCGATGCGCCTTTGCACCACAAACTCTTTTAGAGTACCTCGCATGCTAGAAATAGCGGGAACATCAGCCAATAGATTGCGACCTCCATAGGGAGGAGACAATGAACCGTTAACTGAGGGGGGGTATATTTTTAAATGGTATTTTTGTAAAAATATTTTACGAAGTACCCCAAACCCTTTGGTTGTGGAGGGGAAATGTAAGGGTAGAAATAAACTTCTCTAAACTCTCTTCGCTTTCTCTAATTACGGCGACTCACACGTAAACCGGAAATAAACTCAGTTTTCCCGAAGTGACGCGATTAAAATACCAGGCTCTTCGACGGTTAGAAATAAACCGGCACCCTCGTTCCCCGGGGGAACGGGAGGGTGGCGGGGGTTTGGCGAGTTTTAGGATGATCCTCCCGCCGTTTACCGCGAATAAAATTGCCCTGCCTTAACACGACTCGGGAAATGGGTTCGTCAAAAGGGCGAGCTCGGGAATTTTATCCCAGTTACATTTTAAGAACCTTTGGGGTAACCGTGCTGTACTGGGAGGCCCTGGATTTTTGAGGCAAATTTGGGAAAGTGATCGCTGCCCCAACCCGAGTGAACCTCCCAAAAGGGAAGTGACAGCAACCCGGGGCTACATAGACTATCGATGGGGGAGGGTACACCATTAAAAGGGGGAGAAGTTGCGGGGGCCCGGGGTTCATTAACACCAGTTTCCCGAGACAAGAATACCCCACCACCTCCCGGGGGTCTGTAAAGTTAGACCCCCACACCAGGGGTTTTGCGCGTTAAAGCCCCCAAGATGATATAGGGGGGGGGAAGTTGTATAAAAGGGGCCCCTAGGGGCCTCTTTGGGTTTCACTTCACCGGGGGGAGGGAGGTCCATACGGGTTCCCCCTAGGGAAGGGGGACTCTGCAGCGATCACTTGGAGATCGAAACAAAAATTAATATTCTTTTGATATAGTACTTCGTGCGAATTAGCCACACCCCCTACCCACAAAGAAAAGGGTTTCGGGACGATACACAAACGACCCACGAAGCATGGGGTTTTCATGGGGCAAGTGGGGCCCTGCAAACACAAGGGAAGGTGCAGGGGAAAAATATTAGTTTGATTTCCCCGCACGAAATAGAAACCCCTACAATTCCATTTTAGTACGACTAAGTTTTTATTTGAAATTATTATCCCCCCGCAATCCCTTTCACACCTTTAAGAAAAAATTTTTTAGGCCCCCTTTTTACCCTTTTTTTCCTTTCCCCTCTTCCCCGTACCTCTCGCTTCAGGAGGTTTTGGTTATTTGGGAAGCTGGGTACTCGGGTTTCCTTTCGAGGGTTTAAGCCCCTTTGACGTTTTTTAATAAAAATTTTTCGCGGTCTCTCCTGGGCCTTCTTCAACACAGGGACTCGCCTTAGCGGCCTCACCCGTTCCCCAACCTCCCCCCCCTCCGGAACCCGAGGTGGGGGTTAAGGGTCAACAACGGCCCCATTTTTTAATGCCCCGAGGGAGCCCGGGGGTGTTCCCCGAGGGGCCGGGATTCCTCGAGGGGGTCTCCCGGGGTTGGTGGGGGGACGCCTTGTGGGGGTTTTGGCCCCCTTTAAAAAATTTTGGGGCCCAAAAAAATTGGGCCCAGATCAATGATTTCGGAAAAAACCAATGGACGGGCGCGTTGGTCCTTTTGCAAATTAACTGCGCAAAGGGATTACAGTTTTTTTTGCGACAATCCGCTAATGAAGTTTGAAATACCGAGCTTGACTTGATACTTTCCTTGCGCCTGGGGATATGAATCTTTTCAAATTTTATCTCCCGGGTTTCTTCTTACCCTTTCCTTTTCGGCCCGAACCACGGGAAAGCGGGCCCTTCAGTTGACCAATTTAGGGGACTGCATGGTGTTTCAGACCTCCTTCCACAATCCCACGGTTGCTTCCACGGGGTCGCAGCTTTTTGATCCCAAATTCCTGGCACGAAAACGCCTAGGTTAGGGACATACGGCCCCCTGAGCACGTGGAAGCCCTCCCGGGCCCCTTCGAAGGGTAGGAGTCGAAAATAGGATATACTATCCGTCTTTTTTTCATAGGGCCCCGTTAAAACCCCTTTACGAGACTCCTACACCTAGACAAAAAACCTTCATAGGAGCATCGCCGGGGGAGAGGGCCCCCAGCAAGGATCAGGAAAATTTCAAATTTTTTCGTCCGGGGGCCCTCAAACGCAACCGGTTTTTTTTAAGGGAGGGACCCGTTTTTCATCCCCAAGGCCCTTTTTTCCCAAATATTAAACCGGGGCACTTTTATTCGGGGGCTCAAGGCAAAAGGGGGATCCCCAAAAAAAACAGAGAAAGCCGGGGAGTTGCCAAGGGGTCAACGAAAGGCCAAAAGGGGCCCCGTGCAGGAGAACGGGGGGGGGAAAAAAGGGAAAAAAAAAAAGGGGAAAAAAAAGCGAAGGGGGGGAAAAAAAAAAAAAATGGGGGAAAAAAAAAAAGGGAAAAAGAAAATGATGGAAAAGGGAAAATTTAAGGGTAGGGTTTTCCCCACGAGGGACTCCTTTTTAAAAAGCCCCCCTTTTTGTCGCTTCTTTTTTAAACAGGGGTTTCTGCGGGGGCTATTTTAAACCCCGCCCGCAGGGGAAAAACAAAAATAAAATTTTTTCAATCATTAAGTATGGTTAATATTATTATTTTTTTTATTTTTTAAGGCCCCGAAAAATCGGTCTTAGGGGGGAAATAATTTAAAAAAATAATTTTAAAAAAACCCCCCGGGGGAAAAAAAAAAACATTCACCCTTAGACATTCCTAGGGGTGTTTTAAATTTTGGGTTTTAAAAAATTTAAATGATACACTTCTAAAAAAAAAAAACAAGTGTACCTCCAAAAAAAAACCAAAAAAAAAAATTTAAAAAAAACACTTAAAATGACACAACATTTTAAAAAGTTTTAAAATTTTAAAAAAACAAAAAAAAATTTAAAATTTTAATTTAAAAATGTTAAAAGGGTTCAATAAAATAAAAATCCAAAAGGGGCCCCTTTTTTAAAAGGGCCAAATGGCATTTAAAAAAATTCCCCCGGGGGGATAAAAAATAAACAAAAAACTCCCTCCCCCCGGGGTAAAAACGTAATAAAAAAAAGTAGGGGCACCTTTAAAAAAGAGCCCGGGGGAAGGGGGAAAATTTTCGACATTCCCCCAAAAATTTATACACACCAAGGACATAGCAAAACTCACCAGTGGGGGGGGGTTTCCCCCCCCAAAAAAAACCAAAGGGTCAATGATGTTTTTGTCCGACGCGGAGTCTTTTTACGATGACCCCTTTCTCTTTTAACTTTTTTATAGAAGAGGGCCACCGCGCACACCTCCCTGATGGACCGCAGGGTTTTTCTGAAGAGGGGGCGGGGGACCCACTGCTTTTTTGCCAGGTGCGTAAGACCCCCCCGCCCAACAAAAAACCCTTTTGGGGCTAAAAACATGACACCCCGAATCGCCTCAGGAGGCAGGGTCCTGCCCCTTGGGCCCCCCCTGGTAAACTAGTTCATTTCCTGAAAGACCCACGTGACCAAAGGGAAACTAGCAAAAGGCGAGACGGGTTTTTAATGAATCAATTTTTTAAAATTTGTTCGTAAACATCTGCACGAGAGGATTCCACAGTAGAGTGGGGAAATACCAACAGAGCACTCATGGAATCAGTGCAGATAGAACAGAAGGGTGACCCCTACGATAACAAAACAAAAGGATTGAATAATGTAATAGTTACCCGAAAAACACTGGATTCACCGGGAGAAAAATTTTAAAATTGGACCCTTCCACAACAAAAAGCACTCCCACGGAGGCCCCGCATTTTGAGCCATCCGTAAAAATCGTTTAAAACCCTCGAAAGCGGGTTGCGAGGAGCTCATTAAAGGCCTCTCGTATAAAAAGTGGGGGGGTCGCTTTAGGGAATTTTGGCAAGGTAAAAAAGTCATTGAGGTAGGCGTTTTCCGGGGAGAAACTCGCCCTGGGAATGTGGGAATACCCTTTGGAAAGTTTATCCCCACGTGTCGAAAACCGAAGCATCCGTCCCAACCGGCCCTGTACACGCCATTTGGTTTCATACAAGACACGGTTAGGGGGATGAAACACGGGACGATAGGCAACTGCTTCGCCATCAATGAAGTTTCGACACGTAAATTTGCCAGAAATGGGACCGCGGGTAAGAAAGGGGGGGCTCACCGGCGTGGGCACAGATGCTGACGAGGGACTGGTACGAAGGCACCAGTAACCCAGCGAATCCCAGCATGGTGGACACTTCTAGCATCTTTAAAGCCGAAGGTCAGTAGCCATACCAAAATGCGTAATCTAGTTTGATCTGACCAAGGCCCTATACGGGCGCATAAGGTTTCCCTATCAGCACCCCAGTCGGACCGCTAACTACTTTGAGAAATTCAATGCTTTGATACCCTCGTTTTCAGGCCTTTGATGTGGGGGACCCCAATTTAAATTTAAAATCAAATAAAAGTCCAGAAATTTACGCTTTCTGAGACTAGTAAAACAACGTGGTTCTTAAAATACGGGGGGCTGCGTATTCCGCGTGATCATGAAAGTGGACAACCATCGTCTTGGCTGTAGAGAAGCGAAAGCCATTTACGCATCCCCACGATCCAAGTTGTTGACAGAGAGCTTTGTTGCCGTTCACCCCGGGGGGGAGACTTGACGAACGCAATAAATTGCGTATATCCACAAAGAGCAGACCGTAAGGCCCTGCGCACATTTCAACAATGCTATTTTTGGCGATAGCGAACCGACAGCAAAAAATATAAACCCGAGGCACCCCCTTTTCTTGAATAAAATCATCGGGGTAAGGGTTTATTCACCTTACCCGGGAAATGCTATCCGACAAAAATTAGATATAAAAAAAAAAGGGGGTTTTCCCCGAAACCCCATTAAAAAGCGTTTTTTAAAAAAAGCCGTCCGCCAGGTGGTTTTCGACCTTTTTTCCGATCGAAAAGACGCCAGAAGATGCTGCTTATTGAGAAAACGTCGCGAATAGCCCTCTCTAACAGACAAGGTTTCCACCGTGGATCGGGTTTCCCCGGGAAAACCACATTGAAATTAGAAGCAATTGCGGGATTCTAAATACCCTTTTTTTGTGCTTATTAATTTTTTTTCCAATATTTTCATACAAACTATTAAAGCATCGGTCTTAGCTATTGGCCTTTTTTTATCTTTGCCACTTTTTTATATGGTTAACGTTGCTTTTCCTCCATATGAGGGGAAAGAGAATTCCAAACCTATTGTGAGGGCTAAAAGAAATACCTGTCCGGCAGGGGCAAAACTGACGAAACACTCAAATGAAGTCGTCTGGACCCAAGGCTGTGCTGCCCGGGCCCGGGGGAGGGCGTAGGGCAGTTTATATTTGGTAAAGGGGGGTTATAATCCCTTCCCCACTTTGGCCCAAAGTCATAGCATGGCCCGATAACCCCTTTTTAAACTGCGAACTCGTTGTGTAGCTCGCAGTGCTAGAAATAGCGGCGAACATCGAGCCCAAAAAATTTACACCTCCCAAGGGGGGGGGAGACACGTGAACCCTTAGGGGATAGGGCAGGGATATTTTTTTGTTTGGGAATTGTTGCTATTCGTAATTTACGGACATTTCCCCAAACCTTTGTTGTGGATGGAATTGTAAGGGGTTAAAATAAAAATTTTTTTTTGACTCTTTCTACTTTCCGAAAACCGGCGAGCTCGAGCACGTAAATCCGGAATGACTCCCGATTTCCCAATAGGACGTGATGAAAAGAGTAGGGGCCCTTCGACGGTTTTTAAAAAGCCACCGGGACTCCTCTTCCACCAGGAACAGGACGGGGGGGGTTTGGGGGATTTGGGTGGTGCTCGCCGCCACTATGACCGTCGAAATAAAAAATTGCCCCCCTTTAACGAGTCAGGAATGGGGTTTTGTCGAAAACGGGGATCGCGGA
>JBCFYV010005284.1:0-17107 GCA_039000515.1 Timema cristinae
ACAAAGGATTGTCGAAGTTGTTAATATGGAGGAAGTTATTGTGACAATGCTAACTTGACAAAAGGTTTAACAATTTATTTTTTAGATTTCAATCAATCAGCCTTAATTTTAAGAATCTTTATGTTTCTAGGCTACCTCCCTCACAGCCAGCCTACACCCCACATCCTTCCTCTGTTGGGCTTATTTATATTTAACCTCTTTAGCATGCCAGTACAATATCATGATCTTTAGCCAAAGTAATTGTCATTTATGGTAGAATTGCAATTTTTACTTATGCACTAATGGTTCTTTCCCTTACGTCATTTTTGTAGAAAAATTGACAAATACATGATCCCACTTTAATCCCATGATGAAACTTTCTACAAACGATGTTAAAAATACATGAGTTTATGTGTAATTTTTTCCAAAATTTTAAAAATTAGATTTTTTTAGAAATTCAAGAGCAAAATTTGTATGATATCACCTTTAAACTGAAAAATGTCCAAAACTAGTGATGTTACTTATCTATTCGAAAACTTATAAAATTATTTACAACTCTATTTTTTTTTACCTAGCCTTCTATCTCATTTTTAGCCCGAGTAATAATTTATTTTATAATTGTATGTCAGTATAAAATTGCAATTGTTTTGCGAGTTCAAAGGACCGTAACTTAAAATCTACTGCAGATAAAAATCGGAAAATTTGCTTTTTTTATTACTTCTGAGGGTGCATTAGGTTAGCCAAATTTGAAAAAATAATCCACGAGGGTAAGGTTTAAAAGTGTTAAAATATCGGATCACTTGACAAGAATGACCAAAATCAATAATTTACCATAATACATTTATTTATTTGGTCTTCAAATATATTAGTTTTTTTAATACACTCCATATTCTGGAACAATCTATTTTCAAAGTGATGGCCATGTCTGTCCTTTTTAAATTACCGTACTGTACCAACATCAAATGGGAATGTTTGGGAGGTATGTTTTCTATTTGCCTGCACAGAGCTATCCTGTCAAAGGAAGTACAAGCTCGTAATCACTCGCCAAATGTTCACACACAGATATCCACACTTGTTGTGGGGTGACTTGTTGCAAAACTTGCAGTCAGCACAAACTTTCCTTATGAACAGTGTTTGGTGCAAAAACCAGGGACAGGGGGAACCCTCGCCTCTGTTATGCCTGAAGGTTGTGTGCTGGGGGAGTTACTGGCAACCTCGAATAACCAGTGTTGTAAACTTGTCTTAAATTAGAGGGGAAATTGACCACATGAAACAAGAGAATGACAAGTTATTTCCCAATAGTAGCCATGCAGTTTCCTCAGTGATGTATCCACTGGTCAAGTGTTCACCCAAATCTCTTGACTGTCATGAGAGGTCGGAATCACCTTAAAAAACAAATATTTCAAAGCTCTCTGCAAAATAGTACAATGTAAAACTAATAATTTTAATAATTTGCTATGTGCTGCACTTTAGAAATCAATGCAAGGATATCTCAAAATTCCAGTGATGTTTAAACTTTACTTCTCTCCAACTTTTCTAGGTTCTCCATTGTAATGGTGCATATCGAACCTGAATAATCCCTACAACACACCACTATATAACTGAGGAACATAGGAAAGTGAATAAATCTGAACTAACTAATGGAAGGCCTTAATAGAGAGCTTCAAAACTGACTGAGATGGTATGGGCATGTAATGAGGAGGGAGAAGTAGAGAATGCCAAGAAATGGGAGGAGCAGATAACTGAAAGTGTGCAAGTGAGAGGATAAGAATGGAAGCAATTAAAGGAGGGAGAATTATGAAAGGATATAAGAAAATGGGGAGTATTTATTAAAGTGACAGCCACAGAGTGGAAACACTTGATGATTATGATGATGATCATCATAAAACCTGAAATTGTAATTTAGTAACCACATATGTTAAATATAAATATTGACAGACTTTGTGTGTGTAAGGGCACGAGCCTGCTTGTTACTGGTCGCTGTTAGCCACAAATTCAGACCATGTTATTTATGTGGCTGACCCACAATTGCAACCACAATGCTGTACTCTCCCATTACAACTTATTGAGGTACCACTTTCATTTATAGCTAGAATTTGTGAAGCCTCAACACCCTTTAGTACCTGGTGCTCTACAAGATCACCAAACACAAATAATTCTAAGTAGGTACTAAATAACATATTTGTATTAGAGATGATGGTGAAAAGATTTCAAATAAATATGTTTTAATACTTGATCTATTAAATTAAAGGAGGTGAAATAAAATAATACAAGACTTTAATATGAAACACGCCAACATCATTTTAATAAAACGTGATCGCTCTTAATTGGAAAATCTACCTAGGCTTACGGTACTGAAAATGAAATAGTCTTTTAAAATAGATTTACAAAACATTTTGTTTCTCATCACAAAATCATAATATTTCCTGGAATTACAATAACAAAAATCTCTGAAAGAAAGAGATAAACAGATTAATTGGGATAAAAAATCATGAGAAATGTAAAAAAATATTTTTTTTCCAACATTCGGCCCATTAGTTCATTAAACTTAATTCCCACATGACAAAATGAAAGTGTGATGATATATCAAGATAGGTATGGTACTGTACTCATGTTTTTAAATGGAGGTCATCACACTACAATTAATTTAACGTGACATTAAATTACCGAAAGAGGTTGCCAACTTTCATGTTAGGTTTCATTAGGTAAGTGAAGTGTACCATTTGTTCCTGTGGCCAATGTCAACAGGATTCCTTTAGTAGCTTATAGTCTCAATTGTTTGTTTATAACATGCAAAAACCTTCTCAGATATAGTTTGAGTCTCACAAATACCAAAACATTGACACTTTTTAAACTTTTGTTTTCAATATCTGCAGTAAGATTCCATTTTGAACCTTAATCAACTTTAACTGCTAAAGTTCAATTTTAGTGAACAATTTGTTTTCAAACTGGCCAAACTCATTGGACATGTTTTGCTCCAGTATTTACGTTATGTTATTTTTATCTTTAACTTAAGTGAATCCTGATTAAATCTTATGTTTATTAACGTTGCATGAACATTAAGTGTACATAACATTAGATTAGCTATAAAATGAAAATTAAACATGATAGTGGCATAAGCCACTGTGCTAAGTCGAGGACGCATAACTAAAAAAATATCAAGAATATGATAGTTTAAAAAATGTAAGCCAAAATATTCAAGTACTAGCCTATTATTATATGTGAAAGTTTAGCTACAGTATTGTAGGTACTACTTATAAATATAAATTCAATAACTACAAGATAAACCTTTAAATCGGTTTTTAGACCAAAATCTTCTAGGCTTACCATGTCTTGACAATTAGGCCTACTAGCATGAGGGCTAGCTTTGGTCCACAAATTACTTCCATATTAAACACGAATGGTCAATAAATGACCTCACACTAAATGTTATCAGAGTAGGTACATTGATAATATGTTTTGGACAAATAATAGGTATGTGCCTACTATGTGTTTTCTAAAGTTTCTCTGAAAGGTAAATTAAGTTACCACCTTAAATATTAGCCTGCTTAACAAATAAGCTAAATATTGTTTTAGTGTGAATATTCATTCCCAATCATCGTCATCTTCTGTATTTGATGAGGACTGTTGTGGCGCAGGTGGTGGTGGAATCATCGCCGATACACGGTCCATCACGCCACCCACAGATATCTCTGGTTTGTTTACACCAGAAATACCCTTCCTCCTTAGAGCAAGTTTTGAATGTAGATCTGCCAATAAATTACCCGCTTCAGCCCCACCAACAGCTTTCTCTTCCTGTTTTTTCTTTTTTGCTTCAATTTTTATCTCTTTTGCTGAACGGAGTTTGGCCAATCCTGTGCCCCCTGCTTTTCGAATAGCTTCCATTAAAACTAGCTCTGGCGTCTCCACTTTTATCAGGTTCCTGATGCACTGGTACAACTGCTGGGGTCGAGGAATTTTCAGTCATGACATCATTATAATTGGGTGTTGGTACACTCGGTGGTGGTGGTGGTGGCGGTGGTGGAGGTGGGAGTGGTGACATTGGCGCTGGTGGAGGTGGTGGGGGCGGAGGCAGTACTGGTGGAGGGGGAGGCGGGGTTGAAAGATGAACATATTCACTTGGTGGGTGGAAATTAATTTCTTCAAGGAGGCTCTCAGGAACCACATTAGGTAACTCTGGAATGGCAGGAGTGGTGGCCACCGAAGGCGCTATCATTGGCCCGAGTCCATGCTATATCTAAGGTCATCTGCAATTCCTGGGAGATCTGGTAGGTCAAGTGGGACATCGATGAGTGGAACCTCTCCTAATCCAGGAGAGTAGAAGTAATTTTCCCCACTTGCCCCCCGAACAACTCACGTTGTGAGATTGATATTGGAGCAGCTTCAGGATGTTGGCTTTCCTCTTCTTCTAGGACATGACGAGTCTTACCCAAGGCTCTCAGAGGATCCAGCAATCCATAACGTTTGTAAGGATTTTCAGAAGTATTAAACAAAAGTAAAGAATTGGTGGAAACAATATTACTGGGTAAACTTCCAAGTCCTTGCTCTGGCGTGATTTCTACATTTTTTTTAAGTTGTTTCTTTCCTACTTTCACGTGATAAAACTGAAGTTTATCTTGTAATACCATCCCTTCCACAGGTTGATGTTTACTTTTCACTTTTCTTGTGCTATTTGTTTTTTGTAATGGATGAGAGTTGAAGATGGCCTGATAGTCACTGTGTACACCTGTTGCTGGATATTTTGCGCTAGAAACACTTTAGTCGATTTATTGCTGCCGGTTAAATTGTCAACCTTGGCTGCTACGACTGATGTACGATGCTTTAATTCTTGTAATTTTGTTTTATTTTCCGAGACCCTTTGTTTAATTTGTGAAAACATATCATTCATTACATGGTTTAAATAATCTAATGAATCAGCAATTTGTATTATTGTTTCTTCTCGTCTAAGATCTTGTGGAATAACAGGCACATGATATTTTTGATGAGACATTTTATGACGAAAACGTTCCACTTGAAAATCCCTGTATTAATTTATTTCTACAACTAAACTCATTATTAAGCTTTAACTTTTTACTAAATTCAAGATTACTGTGATTATTTTAAAATCAATATTAGTGCTTTAGCTAATGAACATTTTTTTTATAATATAAAAGTGCTTTCGAAATTATTCTGCTGAATGTGAATTGTGAACACAATTTATTTTAACTCTTTTTTAGTCTTTAACTTGACTTGTTCCTTATACATTATTTTGAAGAGAAATAAAATTTAATTTAGATAAAAATAAATAAACTTACACAACTCTTTGTAAATACTCCAGACCATCTTTCGGATCCCCTTGGATTAAAGCCCTTTGGAACTTTAATATAGAGAAAGCTACTTTATTTGAACTATCGTCTGACATTTAAATTTGATTTTGAGTTTCGCAAATGTTTACCAGTGTTTATTTTTTTTTGTATGTTATTTCCATAACCTTTAGCCTATGCAGTGTTGCCCAATTTTAAAGAGAATAGAAGGTAGCGCCAGTTGGAAAAAGACATCTGATTGGCTGAGCGTGTGACGTCACTTATTACACTGGCAACGTTAAAGTCATGTTCTCGGTGTCTCGTTCAATGAATAATTTCAAGTGAATCATTTTTAATAGAATTAAAGGAATTTGTTCACATGTGTCATTTATCATAATAATCATGTTGAGGATAATACTGTACTGTTTGATTTACTAAAATGGTGCCACATGCTGTTTTATTTTATATAAATCACTACTTATACTCCATAAAAATTCAAATTGTCTGTAGCAGTCCAAAGATGGGTCGGTTTGTTCGTCCCCCACTTAAACAACACTTTTAAAAAAATCTTATAACAAAACATTGACTGAAAAAAATTAAAAATAATCTTTACTTTGAATAAAAACAAATTTTATTAATTCTTGTCGTTTCACGCGGTTCATTTTTTTTTCTTTTGTCAAATAATAATAAAAATAAAAAAATTTTAATTAATAATAATAATTAACAATTAATAAAAGTATAACCCCTTTTTAAATAAAAGCGTGAATAATAATTAGTCAAAATAAAATAGTGTTAGGGAGTTCATTTAAAATTTAATTGTAAAATATGCAATTCTAGTGGGGATATTTGTTTATTTTGGGTTTCCATGTTAGATGTGTTGTTCGTTTTTTATTAATCTGTGTCCATGATATGAACCTGTGTAACAGGGGGTTGTTCTTAGTTAAGCAGTAGGTATGTTAATTCAAAAAACCCGTTATTCTTTTTTCTATAAATTGTGTACTTGACGGTTTATTGGCCCCCGGGCTTGTGATTGTGGATTTTAGGACGGAAAAAACCATAAGTCAAGTGTACCCGTAATACGCGTGGTTTTACGAGTTTGCTTGTTGTTTGTGACACCGTTCCCAAATCACCTCGCCATAAGGGTTTTTAAAGAAGACAAAACTCACAAATTTTTCCGCTTTTCGACGGCAAAATTTTGGACAACTGGAAGTTTCGAATAAAAAATCTTCTAGTGAAGCGATCTGTTGCCCTTTATTAAGGGACTATGGGGATTTAGTAAAAATTTTGGTCTAGTGTAATGTTGAAATTAAGGGGGAAAAAGGAAAAAAGGGGGACAACCCTCGGAAACCCGGATCGAAAGTGAAAATCACAGTTTATACAATGAATCTCGGACAGCCACTTGGATTGTGTGAAGGATAAGAACCCCCCCAGATATATGGCAAGTGCTTTGTAATACTTACGCTCGTAAAAGGTATTGTAATCAGTTTTATTACGAAAAATTTTTTGATGATAAAATTTGACCCTCTTTAGAGCCCTTTGAATTGCATTTTATTAGGTTTGATCGTACCATTGGGGAACTTAAATCTGGGAGAAAACCCTCAAGAATTAGATGTTGTCTGCCATCTTCTCTTGACTATGCCATCTGAATATAAAGTAATTGTCACTCCTAGAGACATTATCTGTGAAAATCTAAACCTGGCATTCGTAAAAACGCCCCTACTTGATGAGCAGAGCAAACGTCAAGCAGAAGGTTCGGGTGCAGCCAATCATTCTCTAGCGTAACTGATTGGAAGGGCTAGAAAATTGAAATCCTCGCAGGGGAAATACTGCCCCAATTGTAAAAAAGTTTTTTAAAAGGGGTTTACTGGTAGAAGGGGGTTTTTTTCGCATAAAGTGGTTTTTTTCTTTTTTCGGGGCTGTCCAAAATAAAAGTAAAGAAGCTTTTAAAATTAAATAGAAATAACGTAGCTAAAGCTAGTAAAGCTGAATGAAGTTGCTGGTCAACGTCAGTGGCTTGTTGTGATGGTTGTGTGGTTGCTTGCCCCTGTGCCATGAACATATGTCAGTGAAAAAAATATTAGTTTGGTTAAATAAGAGACGCCCTTAAAGTCGATCAAAATAAAAATTGTAAATAGGATCGATGTTGTGTGCTGAAGAGATCGGAGATATCACGGTCGGGGACTCACAAAGGTAATCAAAATTTATCAAAATTTCAAATGTACTTATTGTCCCCGGATTAAATTTTAAATTTTTCTCTAAATTAGTAAAATGGCGCTAAGGGCTTTAAAATTGGTTTTAAAAGGGGAACGCTACTTTTTAAAGGCAATATTTTTGTGGCTGCTGCCCCAAAGATTGGTAAAGTGTTTTCAATGTCTTTTCGCCCCGTGAAAAAAACATGTGCTGGTGTTGCTGTTCCATTGTAGCATCATTGATTTGTGGACAAAAGGCTTGGTCACTTTTGGGAAAAACCATTTGTTCACTTAAGTAAAATTGTAGATGGAATAAAGGGTTTATCAAGGATCGATCTCCGATTTATGTGATCTTGTTACAGGCTAAACAACGCGTTTCCTACACAAAACCCCGCATTTGAGCTAAGGCCCTTTGGGATTAACAGTGATTTGTGGGCCATTAAGCCCTTCATATGATAAAGAGATTATATTACCCTGATTGAGACTTAGTCACTTTACAGTCATTTACACTCTAAAGGAAAAGTCTGAAGTGTTTCCCACTTCAAACAATTTAAGCTATGGCAACAGCTCACTTTAAACCCAAAGATAAGTCGCTTTAGGTCAGATAATGGTGGTGAAATTTGTTTTTTGCAGGAAATGCTTGATTATTTAAAAAAAAAAGGTATCCAGCAGAGTTTTCGATCAGGCAACCCTCGCAAACGGTGTCCAGAAAGAATGGGACGTAGATCATGGAGAAAAACGTTGTTTCTCCTTATTTTCTCTTTATAAGTACTCTGGACGGAGGCTGTTATGACTGCAGTTATCTAAAAGACAGATGCCTCTAAAGCTCTTGAAAAAAAAGGGTTTCCGCAGAACGGGGTTGGTGTAAAGCCTGATATGTTAAAACGGGGGTTTTTTGGGTGTGTGGCATATCTTCGATTAATAATCAAGTTTTTTAAAAGTAAACTTGACAGCCGCTCAAAAAAATTTTCTACTTTGTTGGTTATGCCCGAATGGGTACAGGCTGAGGTGTCCCCAGGAACAAAAAAACATACTTTGGGGATGATTAATTTTTGATGAACATTCGTTCAAAAAAAACCAGGGGGTTTTGGGGTTTTAACCCCCTCTGGGAGCTATTAAAGGTCATCAGTTCGACCCCCAAAAGAAGTTTTTTAGTTGGGGGGAAATTGCAGGAGGAGAACCAGAGGAAAATTTTCTGCGAAGAAGATTTTTCCCGGTGATGAACTTGAACCTCTGCTTTGGAGCACGGGGACCTCGAAACTGCACCGCGTCCCCAAATGACTATGTCAAAAATGGCTCTTGGGGCCGAGTAAATTTATTGAAACTTGCCAAAAACCCTTCGTGAAAACCCCTAGTAGAGAAGATGCCCAGCAATGGAGGGTGCAGTTGGGGAAGGGGATGTACTCTTTTAAAAAAAAAAGGAGACCTGGACCCTTACAGAGCCCCAAAACCGGTAAACGAGTTTATAACTGTAAGTGGGTCTTCAATATGAAGAGGATAAAAAAGGGACATCTTGACAGGTAAAAGGGCCCCGGGTTTGGGGTTTTGAAGGGTGTGCAAGAAAAAAAGGGGTTTTTTGACTACAATGAAACGTACTCACCTGTACCCCCTTTAACCTCTGTCAGAACCTGTTTGCAATTATAAAAAAAGAAGATTTAATTGCCTTCCGTTAGACGTGAAAAATTTTCATTCCTATATGGAGACCTTTCTGAAGAGGTGTATATGAAGCACCCAAAACCTGGTTTTCGTAACTGACAGAAAACCCTTGTTTGTAAGTTACACAAGCCCCTCTATGGATTGAAGCGGGGCCCCACGGGAGGGGAATGTTTAAAAACTTGAAAAAATTTGTGAATTCTTTTTTGGGTTTAAGCAGTCTAGAAATGAAAAATGTATATATTTCGACTTCACCCAAACACCCTTTAAAAACTTCCCTTTTTTGGTTTTAAAGTAGATGACATAATTTTGGCGGGAAAACAATCTGCAGAAGTTAAATGCATAAAACATATTTTTTGTCAAAAATTCGAGATGAAGGATCTTGGGGATTTGAAAAAACTTTCTAGGTAAAAAAAAATTTATCAGAAAACTGATGGTATGTCCCTTAGCCAAACAGCCTAAAAGAAGAAAGTTCTCAAGAAATTTGGTATGGAACAATGCAAACTGGTCAAGACACCGATGGGGGGGCCCAAAACCCACTTGAAATAACTACAACAAAATACA
Source organism: Timema cristinae (assembly GCA_039000515.1). Taxonomy (NCBI): domain Eukaryota; kingdom Metazoa; phylum Arthropoda; class Insecta; order Phasmatodea; family Timematidae; genus Timema; species Timema cristinae. Next base: position 9,668 of record JBCFYV010005284.1, read on the forward strand.
TAAAAATAAAAAAAAAAAAAAAACGAAACCGTTAGCTTGCCCCGGGAGTTTGTTTGCATGTGATGCTCTACACTCCCCCTTTGATCTGGCTTCTAGTAAAATTTTTACAGAGGTCCCAAAAGCAATGAAAACGGGGAAGCTACTGGTTTTAGACTAAAAACGAATACTACGATACATTAAAGGAAAACTTTGAATTTGGTTCTTTTTTTCCGAAGAACTGTGATTTTCCCCTTTGGGGCCTATTTTTATGGGGACTGGGCCAATGACAGCAATGTTGAAAATCTACATCGGGGTTATTTTTCCAAGTTTATGGCGCCATTTTTGGTTTGGGGACTACACGTAAGCGGGACTAAAATTTGCCCTTAGCTCGACGGGGGTCAGAGTTTGTCTCCCTGTCAACCCCCTCATCCGACCTACTCTGGTTGAGAAGACTGATCCAGGACCTTGGGATCAAATCTAGAAAACCCCCCAAGGTTTTTTTGAGGACAACCAGTTTGCATAAGATGTTTGGAAAAATGGGAACATCTGCACCAAAGGGGGGGGGGGGGGGCACAAACGTTTAGCAAATACAAATGATGAAAAAAGAGAAGGTTTGGGGATAATGCAAATTTTAAAGATATAAAATTTTAAAAACCAAAGGACATATAAAAATTTTAGCCCCAACTCAGCAATTTCTTTTTTCATATATAAATTACTATGTTTAAGGGGGCAGCATTGCCTAAGTCAGGCCAATGGGGGGCCCAGAAACGCCCAAATAACAACGCAGACTTCAAAGCTACGTAATAAACCCAAAACTATAAACTAGGTAAATTGGGCCCCCGTAGGGAAAATTAGCTCGTACATCAGGGGAAGTCCTAGTTCTGTTATAATTTGAGAGCCCCCGCACAAAAAGCTACAACCTTTTCACAGGGTAAAACAACGTATTGAAAATACAACACATACGGGATAGTCCCGGAAGGGGGCGCATCCCATGGTTGAGCACCCGAAGGGGGACCAGTTTCAACCTTACTTAAATAAAAAACTAATGACTGCCGCAAAAACCCGCCCGGGGGGGCAAAGGGGGCTCACATCCCGTTTTTTTTTAAAAAAAGTTAAAAAAATTTAAAACCCAAGAATCAACCAGGGGCCAATCATGGATGAAATGCGACCATTGGTTGAAAATTCCCCAAAAATCAAATATAGGGCCCTGACTTGTAAACCCCCAAATTTTTGGGCCTGAATCTGCGGCCTCCTATAACAAGAAAAAAATCCCCCGCCTGGCAAGCTTCCACAATAAAAGGGACCTATGGTCACATAGTACGTGCCGTGGGTTTAAAAATCCCAAAGTGGCCTGGCCCTTTAAAGACCAGTCTCTAGGGCGCGAAGGGCGCGCTACACCGCAAGTGTTTTAAATACCTTGTTTCCCAATAAGGGAGATCTACTTCAGCCTATCCTATATAATAGTTATACAATGATATATAACCGCGTTCAGAAAAAGAAAACGTAATAAAATTCCCCCTCTCTATCTCTAATGGGTTAATTATACTAAAATATCCTGCGAGGACATAGGGGGGAAACCTAACAGTTGAGTTTTAAATTGGAGTTTATTTGAGAGATCAAGCCCTTTTAATTAGGTTGGCCCCCCCAATTCCCTTTTGGGGCCCAAGGGGACCCATTTCCCCTTTACCGCAGGTCCATGTAGATTATGTAGATTAGTAGACCAGATGTAAACGCGTGGCCCGTTAGCGTGGTTTGGGGGTTTTCCCAAATCGTCTCCGCGTGTTTCCCATTCTTCAAGAAAGCAGGCGAAATATTTTGGGCAGGCCCACGGGGAAAAAATTGGTGCGTGGGAAAGGGGAAAGGGGAGATTTTCCCCTGGGCTTCTAGGAGGAAGGGGGGGGATCTTCCCGAAGTTCTAGACGGTCAAAGCACGTTTGTCGTAGCCCGCCTTTAAAAGCAGTCAGTGGGTTTTTGAAATCGTCCCCCAAAACCCGGAGCTCCCCCTGCTTTCTTTCTGTTTTGTGTTAATAGCTGGGGCCCCGAATCTGAGGTTGACTCGGCGCAATGGGTATGTAAACGGGAGACAATATTGGGGGAAAAAGGCATTTAACATTAGTTTGTTATTAAAAACTTTTGAATATGCAGGCACAAAAAAAAATTTTATACTTTTCTTTTTCATTCGTACTTTTGAACGGGGCTAAAGCAGTTTAGCCCGTTACTTTTTCGAAAAACCTAAAGCATTTTGATGTCAAATACAACTTTGTTCGTGATTTGTATTTAAGTGGTGTTATTGAGGGTGATTTATCTGGAAAAAAAAAGGGAACAATGTGCTGACATTCTGACAAAGAGTTTGGTTGAAAAAAAGTTTGAGTACTTTTGTAATTTTTTTGGGTTTTTAAATAAATGCTGTTTCACAAATTTATTTGCGTATTTAAGAAAACATGCAAGATTTTTTTGCCAAATTTTTTGTGGTTGTAGTTGAATTGAGGAGGAGTTTTTAAAATTATGCAATTCTATGTGGGGATATTCTAGTTTAGGGTTTGGTACCATCGTTAGATGTGTTGTTCTTTTTTTTTTATCTAATCGTGTCCATGCTTTTTGAACCTGTGTAAAGTTAAATTTTATGTTCTTAGTTACCCCATGTACTGATAATTCAAAAAACCCCTTATATTTTTTTTCTTTTTAAAATTTGTGTATTGACATTAATTTCAGTGAATCACTAAAAATGACACGGGAGAACTTTGTTTTAAACATTCACAAAATTTTATGGAAGACAAATTAAGTTTTTTTTTTAAAAAAGTATTGTTAAAAATTTTAAAATTTATCACTTTTTGGGAACATTAAACATATTAATACATTTTTAAAAATCCCCCCAATAAATGAAAAAAAACTGAATAAATTAAACTCGTTTTAACACGGGAAACATTCTATTTTTTTTAAGTTTTTGGGGCATTTTATTTTAACTTTCAATTTAGCACCAAAATAAAAAAAAAAATTCCCCCCTATGGGCCAAAATAAAGGGAAAATTTTTGACCCAAAATTTGTTTTAAATTGTATTTTTCCCCTTTTTAAAACATTTTAGCCCCATGTACGGAAAATTTCTGGATAATTATAAAAGGGAGTAAAAAGATATATTTTAAATTACCCTTGCGTCTCTTTGGGTTTTTCAGCAAGGGAATTGTATTCTATATATTAAATTTTAAAACAAGAAAAAATATTATATTTTAAAAAAAACAGGGTTGATAAGAACAATAAAATTTTTCATTAGTTAAAAATTAAAAAATATTTTTAAATATTTAGTTACTATATTGAATCATTAACTAACTTAAAATATTTTTTTTTGTATCTTTAAAAAAGCATATTAAAACAGATACTCGAGTGGTAAATATAATTAATTTAAATAATATACACGAAAAAAACCACTTCCAGGCGAATCAGATAAAAAAAAATTTTTGAAGATAAATTAAAAAGGGCCTCCGAAAACATGAAAACCCCACGACCTTTTCTAACTGCTGGGGGTACTGGGTGACGTTGTTTTGTGGCTTTACGTAAGCCCCAAAAAAAATAATTTTAAAATTTTTTCCAAAAGGCATGACCTATTTATTATCTTTACATTGGTGTTGCCCGCCCTTTAGCCTAAAACGATTTGATTTGTTTCACGGAACCCCCAAAAAAAGGGAAAATTTTTGAAACCCGCCGGATTTTAAAACGTTTTTTACAAAAATTATATGGGGTTTGGAAAAAAAAAAATTAAAAGGGGGTTGGGAAAAAAGTGCTGATACTAGCTTTTAAGTTTTTTTTAAAATTTATCGATCTACTTATTTTTTTAAAAAAAAATAAAAATTATATTGTTTATTTGTAACCAAAAACCCCAGAATATTTTTTTTAGGAATCTCCCCTTTTTTGGGATGAAAAAGGGGTTTTTAAATTTAAACAAAAGTAGTATCCAGATCATTTTTTTGTCTCAAGCTGCCCACGAAATATCGAAATAAGGCCAGTTTGGGCTCCCAAAAAAACGATTCTCCTGCTTCCTCATGCAGAGATACTATGCTCCGAGCTTGAAACTTGCTTTGGGGGGCGTCACAAGAAAATCCAAATGGGCCCCCCCCTTTCACCCCTTTATTCCCGCGTTTTGCCCCCTTTTTTTTAAAAAAGATTTAAACCCCCTAAAAGTTGGTGAGCTAAAAGTGGTCTCACGCAAGCCCTTTGGGCAAAATTTTTTTCCCCCAATTTTCGGGGCCCCTTTTGACCCCTTTGTTTATTTCCCCGAGACCCGTAAATAGCAAGGGAAAAATAAAATGTCCCCCAATAAAAAGGTTTGGTTTTTTGGGATAGTTATGAAATTTTTGAGCACTTATGTGTAAGTGCCTTATTTTAAATAATATCGTTAAACTTTTTAATATGTTTTTACTAAGTCATGCTAAAATATTTTTCTGGATTTGATATTAATATTTCTCTATAAAAAAAAATAAATTAAAAAAAAATACTGCGAGCCCATTGTTGAGATTTTCACGTCTCAGCACTGTTTATTATGCATGAACATTACTATGTTGTATTTCCCACTCAATTATGACTTCAATAGTGTCTCTATTTATTTCTTATTCCTGGCAGTAGTACATTTAGGTTTTAAAAAAAAATAATAGCTGTGTAAGTCCAGGGGTTCCGGAAGATATTTGGAAGTGGGGGGGAAACAACTGAGATTGGTCCGAGAGTCCTTCCTCAATAAATTTAAACCCTGGATTACTCTTCAAGCTATAGAAGGAGGTTTAATTTTCATGTGCAGTATATATTTATACCCTTTTTTCGTCATCAATTAGTGTCCTCAGTAAAATATTTGATTAGATCAAAAACAAAAAGAGGCTACTGAACTACCTTTGAAACCAAAATTCTCAATGTGTGGATATCAATACGGATTCTGTCCCTCCTCGGACACTACAAATTGCAACCATATCGCTAACTAACTATAAAACCCCATTTGAAAGAAGTAATATGTGTGGGAGCTTTATTTGTTAATTTATGCAAAGCTTTTGAAACCGTGATCATGAAATATTTAAGAAAATCTTATTTTACTGTATGGGAATAAGAGGATTAACACACAAGTGCTTAAAAAATTAAATTTAACAATGAATTCAAGAGTGACCTTTGACTTGTTAAGACGATGCTATATTTTTCAAGAAAGTGTTTATAGGCCCAATTTTGTTACTTAAAATAAAAAAACGATACAGGCAAACTATCACTTAAAGGTACTCCCAAACTGTAGGGGATTGTTAGTGAGGTCATAACATTAATGACATCATGGCTTGTAAACGTTAAAAGTGAAGTCAGTTGGTGATCACAATGCGCCAATATGCGAGGTAGGCCCCAAAAGTGGGATACATTGATTGAAATTAAACAGTATAAATAGCATTGGTGTCAGCGTTTACTCATTTAAAAACATGTTGAAGTATATCAGTATCAGGACTTAGTTTATTTTGGAATAATTTTTTTTAAAAATTTAAGTACAATCTTTATTTAAATACAAAGAAATTGCCCTCCTTTAAGATATTTGTGAAATAACTCTTGTAGATCCTAGTCTTTCTGTGTGCTAGCTTGTATGTTAAACAATGTTGTATTCATCACATTTATATTTTCAGACATGTGGATACGCTCTATCTCTTCTGACAAACATGTAGTATGTTTAAATCAGGATTACAAGCTCGTGTCAAAATATCAGAGACAAAAAATGTTTTTTCCCTGTTTGTAGGGTTTCATTGATGTTGTACCGTTGCAGACACAACATCATCCCTTGAAGTCTTTTTGGAGCAGTCAACAAAGATTTTTTTAAATATAGTCTCCAAAGGTTTTTTGGTCAGATTCAATCATGAGATTTTATTTGCCCAAAAATTCACAAGCAAACACTATGCCTAGTGTTTTTTTTCAATTCGAGCATAGTTCATTACTGTTTTTGTAACGCTCTTAAAGCAAAATCTACAGGTTTTCCCACTTGTAGTATTGTTGCTCCTAGTCCTTTTATACTTGCTTCACTCTGTATCGTAACAGGTTTATTTGGATCGTAGAATCGGAAAAATTGATGCTGACCCAAGTAAAATTTTTAGTAGGGTAACTACCTTTTCCTGTTCAGTTGTACACTTAAATTCATTGTCTTTAGCTATCACCCAACGTAGTGGTTCGCATACCTTGATAACCTTGGTAAAAATTTAGCTAAGTATGTCACGAAACCTAAAAACTTAGCAATTCTTGCACATTTTCTGGTAGAGGGTTTGTGTTATCGCACTTACTTTCCCTGGGTCTGGTCTAATTCCTTCCCGCGATAAAACTGTTCGAGGCGGGAAAACTTGATCTAATTTAAATTTTAATTTTATAGGATTGCATAGTGGCCATAATTCAAATTTCCCTTCAAGCCGTTGAAGATCTCAAGAAGACGTCTTTGACATTCTTCATTAGCTGTGCATACACAAAAAAAGGGAGTCTGATCCACCCTTTTACGTTTTAAAAGGGTGCCCAGGATGGGTTTCTAAATCACTGCGTCTAGTTCAATATTCTAGTATCAATCTTTAAACCGGTCCGATCTAAGGAGAAAATTGTTGTGTGTGAAAAAATCACATTTTGCACCCCACCCCCCCAAACCTCCATCTGAAAAAAAACGGTGGAGAATACTATGCATGGTAATTTTAAAACTAAACCTATGTATATCATTTTGATTGTTCTTTCCAAAATATGTTACACAAACTCAGATTGTCTTTCCCAGAATTTGGGTAATATATTCCTTCATAACCGGGGTAGAATTTTGCGATCAACTCTACGAGCTCGAGAAAATGTCCATTGTTTTTTTTCTGTGGAGGGTCTCGAAAGTTACTTGAGAAGCCAAGCTATGTTGGGCAAGGTGGCAAGATGGCAAGATGTCTTGTGAGCTCCTTGAGAAGCCATTTTTGTGTTGGGCAAGGAACTGTGTGATGGCAAGATGTCTCGTTAATTTTATGAGAAGCCATGTTGTGTTGGGCCCCGGTGTTAAAATGGCAAAGATCTCTCGTGAGTTCCTCAAGAAGCCATTTTTGTATTGGGCAAGGAACTTTTTGTGATGGCAAGATCTCTCATGAGGACATTTTTCCGTCACCTCTTTTTCCCGACCAATTTAATCTTTGATTTTCGTCACCAAATTACCTTGCCAGTGTTTTTTTAAAACCCCCTTTCTGGTTCAACTCATTTTTCGTAGCACTTTAAGTGAGTAGAGGATGTCTCATGTTGGGAAAAATTTTTTCTGATGTGCCCCCAATCACAGTTTCCATTTTCATCAGATAATGTAGTTTTGGTGATTGCCGTGTTAAATACCTTGCAGCAAAAAACCGTATATACTTCTCTTATACTGGAAAACATTAGCCCTCGTCTTCTAATTTTCTCACCGTTTGGGAAACAAGCTGATAATAAAATATGTTGGAAATATCTTTTTGCACCCCTTTTTCT
>JBCFYV010005285.1:0-16283 GCA_039000515.1 Timema cristinae
TAGTGTAATGTAGAAAGGATTGAAAATTGTAATGTTGGGTGCTGTCATAATCCAATCCCTTTAATATTGTAATAATTCATATGTTGATAGTATTATCATATATCAATTCCTTAAAAATCTAAATAATTCAATTGTTTATATCAACAATTATTTTATTTATTGGTTTTTGGGTTTTGTCATGATCATAATACTTTACATGTTGATGTCAAAAATAGTTTCAAATGATTAGTGTTGGGTGGTGTGATATTATAATTCCTTAAAATATCGCAGTCACCTATATGATGATGCCAATACCAGATTAAAGTTCTTAATTTTGGGTGGTGTTATCCCTTTAAAAATGGAAGTCACTCATATATGAATATAAAAAATAGTTTAAAGTTTCTTAATGAGCTATGAAGTATTATTTATTGTTTGGAGTTGTAAAGTTACCGAGACTCGGTTCGTTGGTGAGAATAATCGTTAAACACATCACACACTTCGATACTCAAGAATGGGCGTGCAAAGAAGAATGCTCATCATATACAAATTAAAATAAGATCATAATAATATCCCTGAAAGTCCATTATCCGGTATGTAACTTGCATGAACACGCTGACGAATATGAGGCGACAGCATGGAAAAGGAAAACAACCCCTTGTATGTTCTTCTTTTAGCGGTTTCATGTCTTGTCTCTAAGCGGGAATATACCATTGTATTAGAGTGGGCAAAAACTCTTGAAAGTTTTAATATATTTTTTTTCCTAACCCCCTCTGAACTTGAACTTGCATATATGAAGGAAGAGATGAATTATTTTCTTTACTTCCCACAATGCATCAGTGGAAGGTATAATATTGTCGATGACAAAAGAACATCTCCATACATTTCCCCCGTCTCTTATTTTCACCCTATTGATATACTTTCTGGAGGTTACAATCATGTTTTGTAACTAATTCTCAAACATATTCAACAGTATGTTGCGCTTTTGATATATGTTTCAACATTTTTCTTTACAAACGCTATTTTTTTACATACCTCTATTTCCAAGGAGTAACATCGAATGAAAGGGATGCAACTGACGCTATATTCGCTAAGATGCAACCATATGCAAATTAATACTGTGCGGTTTTTTCAACCAATCATTAAGGGTTTAATTCTTTATATTTAATAAATTATCAAAGTTAAAAATAAAATATGACTGTATCATAGCTATTTATTTGTTTCGTCAACATTTACTTTTATTATTTAATTCTTTCCTATTGTTAAGGAATGCAATCAGGTGTTTTGTTTGTGTGCACCATTATTACTAATTATACACTGATTGATGTATTTCAACCATCTTTGTTGTGTTTACATAGAAAATAATCCACACACCACCTTTAGATAAAGCAAAGGCATGTAGGCAATAGATTTTGCAACAAGGGTGTCCGTACTTTCCTAATAAAATGATTTATTCTTTTTGTTAACAGTTCCGTGAAGGTGGTGAGACGGAATAAGGCGTCTGGCTAGGAATGAAATTAAATACCGGTGTCGTGGAGTTCAATGTTTGAATTTCTGACGGATACACTAAGGGTGGTTTTACAAGATTTATTTCTCTGTGATTTTACCACACCTTCATTAAGTTAATGTGTGTGCATTTCTTTAAATGTAAATTATAATCTAGCCTCTTCACAACTACCCCTTAGAATGTTATGAATAACCTTAGAGTTAAGCATATGGATAATAATTAGATAACTAAACTAATTTATAAAGCCAATCGCTTGAAGCTTAAACACAGAAATAAGCTCTAAAAATATATTCGAAGTAGTATAATATTTCTATGAATAAAATCTTCTTCAGGTTTTGATCAAATTGGTACATACACCACTTCGTACTCTACACATCACCATTATTACATACTTACCCTGGTAGCCCATTTTTTAGAAAATAGATTAAAATTTCAACTTATTTGTAATTTTATGTCAACTACGTCTTACTGGTCGTCCGCATAATCCAAAACACATTGTTTGGGTAGGGATGTAGTTTTAAAATTTAGACGAAATGGATTCTTATTTGCGTTGAGGGAGAAGGGGAACTAATTTAACCAAAAACCCTCTTCGTAAACTGAAGCATAAATTTATTTTGTGTTAACATTTCCAGAATGTATAGATCATTAATTCAAAGATGTATTGAGCTTCACTTTTTTCACTTTCACAAACCAGGGTAACAATACCCATTGTGTGTGTGCTTCTAAGAAGAAAGAGATTTACGGTACTGACACAACAACTAGAAGTTGAGAACAAGATAATCTTACAAGATTATCTCTATCCTGAGGTGTAGTTTCTTGAAGTGGACGTAACCTTGGCCCATTTATTTTTATCATGGGGTATCAACCAAATTGGGTGAATCCTCTTGCGAGGCCACGCAGGTAGCAGAAGGACACCGGGCTCATAGAAAGCTATCAACCTGAATGGACGTGTGTTACTCAAACATTATATTGGTGACATAACCACTCCCCCTCTGTTTTAGTATAAGTCATGTAGTAAGTCATATAGTAATTCACGATACCTTTTAAACACGAATATATTTCTCTAAAGCAACCTAAATAAGTAGCTCTTAATTTAAATTTTTGATATTACCTTACTGGGTGACCTGGTGGTCTAGAGGTAAGGTGTAAGACTTCTGTTCTGGTTGTCCGGGGTTCAATCCTCGGCCCGTGGCATGGATTTATCTTATTAACAAACCCTTCCTTCACCTATGACAAGACGTGTATTAATCACAACTTGGAATGTGGGGAATGCCAGGCCTCACCGTGGTTCTGATTCCTCGCTAAACTGTAGGTTCTCCATTTCATCTCACAATCACCCCACCATTACACATTAGCGTAAGTGCGTATAACCCGAACGGATTGTAAGACGTGGTGCTAATAATAATAATAATAATAATAATAATAATAATAATAATAATAATAATACCACCTTACACATTAACCATCAGTAATATAACCTCATAATAACATTGATATGATCCTAGCCACCTGGTGTACAAACAAAGAAAGATATCGCTGATTTGAAAATAACGTACGAGAATCAAGGAGGATTAGATCGTATGCTAAACCGGTCAGAATACGAACCAAGGAGGTCTGGGACAGATACGACGCTTGCCATTAGTAAACGAAGCAAGAACTCAAGCTCCCAACATCTCCTTCATCGTAAAGCTATTATAGATAATCTTGCCTCTCAGACCATGTGTCCACTGAAAATTAGTTTCATGTTCAAAAGAAAATGATTTCTAACACTTTGATATATTTAACACTGTGCTCGCTTTAAAAAAAATGTTGAAACAAACTTGAATCAACGATACCTTTGCATCAATTTAGTCTATTATCACTATGAGGTTTAGGATAAAGTTATATGGAGAGTTATTAAATACATTTCCAGATGTAATCTTGCCAACAACAATTGATGCCATATGGTAACGGTTTTATATGGTTCAATCCTAGGGTAGAAAATAAAAGAGGAGATGGCTAAAGCTTGGAGTATAAATAAAAATTGAGGTTTGGAAAAAATGTTGAAGAGTTCAGTTTACTTTATTTACCATTAACGGTTCAAGTAGTTACGCAAGATAAAATGACTTGAAAAGGATACAAACATTGAAGGGGGATGTATCTTCTAGACTTCTTTTATCATCTCAAACACAAAAAAGGAATTTAAGCACGCACCCTTTTATGTACATTAAACTTTATTTTTAAAGTTTATAAAGAACGTGAATTGGTGTTACTCATGCGATTTTTTTTAATAGCACTTGAAAATACGAAAAAAATTGGTCTCTCAATTATATTGTGATCCTAAAATAATGTATGTGCACAATGCACATAGTATATACATCCTTTAGTTTCCTGAGGATGCTGAAGGGTTTATCATTTTTGTTCCCGTGCCTTGTGCATGTTCATTGAGGGGGCATTTAGCCTTTGAAATATACTGTTAAAATAAATTTAAAAGTCAACCACCAATAAAACCGTTTTAACAAACAGTTCTAGATTTTGTTTATTTAGATAAATAATTTTTGAATTTATTGTTCAAAAAACAATGTAATGATAATATTATTGAATTCTAATTTTGGATAAAATTGGTCAAACCATATAGATTTTACTTAAATGCACGTATATATATTATATATATATATATATATATATATATATATATATATATATATATATATATATATATATATATACGCCAGTGTTTATGTTTATATATATTTATTTATTTATATACATATATATATATTTATATACACACATGCATGTATATTGTATATATTTTGTTATGTAATTTTATATATATACATGTCTAAACACTTATTGGTAAAAAAGTCCTTGCTTATACAAATACATACTAATAGATGGTATTTCCAAAAACTACTATTTACAAAAAGCTTAATATAAAAAATATACATTTTTAGACAAATTACGATGCTAGTATTTATTTCTCTAGGAAACTATATTCCTTAATTTAAATCTATTTTAAATACAAAATAAAAATTGAATACAGATGAAACATCCATAATTCTCTTAACAACATTAGTGTAGTTAGCCAAATCAAGATTATTTGAATATATTTTCTTCACACAGCTCCCTAGAATAGTAAAATTAGTTTGGTTTCCATGTACTGACCTTATCATAATTACCTAAAATTAAATTTTTGCCCTGATACACACCCGGCTAAGTATATCCTAATGTTATTTGGCATGCTCCTTTTTGCAGATGTTTGTGGGTGAGTCAAGGCAGCTGTAGGCTTAAACAATTATTGGTGGGCACAAGTTATTGTTACTATGAGTGACCCTTCCTGATTCTAAGTAACAAGATGAAGGTACACGAGCATAGATGTTGCCAATTGTTCCCCAGATAAGAGGATTGAATAAGTATTGTTATCGACATAATCATTATTTCTAATAAGAAATCAAAGTTGGTATAATCAATTCACATTAACTTTGAACTATTCTCTATTTATATCTGTTATCCATTCAGGTAATTCACATATATATAGGGTCTATATATATACATATAAATATATATATGTCTATGTACTAATGACACTAAAGATTTAATGATATATAATGTTAAATTTAGATGAAGTTTACCCGAATTTGTGTGGAGCGATAGTGGAAATCTATTTAGGAAAAGGCATTATCAATACACCCAATCGGGATTCAAACCCGATATCCTTTTCATCGGCTGTCTAATCCATTGTGGATTGACGCCTTATAACATTCAAACAAGTAGGTACATGTATAAATACATGTATATATTAAAAGGGATATGAAGGTAAAATTAATATGACGTGTAGCCGTATTTGTGTGGAAGGTTATGAGGAAATTATTTGGAGAGAGACACATCAATACACTATGACAATTTTTCTTGTACAGTTAATTTTATCTTTAAATATAATAATTTATTAGTTTTATGTAGTTTTCTCTTGTTTTTATATATATATATATCCTATTATATTTTTCTTAGTTTTTAATATTTGATCATATGGACTCCACCATCATTGAAACCATGGCCTATTTTTGTTAAGGTAGATTATGTTTTCTATTTAGAGTGTCTATTTTCGTAACTTGTGTAAAATTTTATTTTATTGATTAATAATAAATATTGTTTTTTAACCAGTGCCATCAATGATATGGAGACTGATTGTTGAACTAAGTGGTGAATTTAAATGTCATGTGTCTAATTTTAGTATTATAATTCTGTAAACATATGTCAGGTTTTTTTTGGTAATAGTTTGTTTATTACAAATCTTTTAAATTTCTATTTCGGTTGGTTTTTATTGTTGATTATTTGGATATATTAATTCTTGGGAGTTCTTACTAAGAAGCTTTTTTTTATATGTCAATGCTTCTTAATAAAACAAGTTTTAAATTGTTTCAATCAAGTATTTTGAAATAATTTTTTAAATAAATTGTGGTCTTCTGTTTTGAATCTAAAAATTGATAGGATGTGATACAACAAATGATCTTTAGAAAATCTTAATTAGCTGTTAATTAATTGCAATTAACTGTTCTAATTGAACAATGAGTGAAGCTATGTCCTCAAGGGACACACACACACACACACATAATAATAATATATATATATATATAAATATATTATATATATATATATATTTATATTATATATATATATATATAATTATATTATATATATATATTTATATATATATATATATATATATTATATATTATATAATAATATTATAATAATATATATAAAATATCAAATATAATAATACAATATTATATATATTATTACTAGCAAACCGTCTTCGCACGGATATGTTATTACATATATATATTATATATATATATATATATATATATATATGATATATGATATATATGATTATATAATATATGATTATATATAATCATGATATATATAATATATAATATATATATTATTATATATATATATATATACAATATATGCTGAATCCCTGTTCTTCGCACGGGATATTGTGTTATTATTAATTTTGGATGAAAATGAGGATTTTTTTAAATCTTAATGAAATGGTTTTTAGCGCTACCTGAGAAACACCGTGAGGAGGTGACCATGAATATTTTCTCATGAGGAGTTCTTTCGCCCCTTAGAAGTATTTACGGGGTTAAAAATATTTGCAATACTTTTTCGAAGGCATTATTAGAACAAACTTAGCAGATTATTACCTCTAAGCGCTTAGAAGGGATTATAGAGCAATATTGTTGATTAAGGTAGTTACCATGATTTCACCCCCTTAATCACAAAAGATTATGATGAAACTTCATTACTTTTCCTAAATAGCTTATAAGGAAAAACTGTGCCAAATTTCAGCCCTCTAGCTTCGTGGGAAGTGTGAAAATTATCTATGTTTGAGTGAGTCAGTCAGTCAGTCAGGGATTTCACTTATATTTATATATTATAACTTGAATTTTAATCAAACAATGTGTTTAACGTAAGTTGAGTATACTATGTCAGCAGTCTGTAAAAAATCCTATCAACTGATACCTTATTCATTATATATTATTAGCTAGGTATAATGTATTAATTGAGAAAAGGGGTGTTGACAACAGAAATAATATATACGATTTTTATTTATGGAAAATTAAGGGAGTAAAGGCCAAAATGTAGTTTTCCTTTTCTTAACTGAGTCGTATTTTTGGCTTGATCCTGAATCACAACATTTGGTCAGATCCAGACTACCTTTCAACTAACAAATTTCTTACATCCACTGACATTTGGTGTATTTTTATTAAAGGATAAATATTTTAGAATGATTCAAAATACAGACTATTAAATCAATCTGTTTCATAAAATTTTTGACAAGCAACAATATAATAAGTTTAATTTAAAATATTCTTGATATAGGCCTTAACATATTTTGTTCTGTTATAGGCCTAAATCTTATTTTTTCAAAAGTAAGAATCGAGTATTTAATGCAAACGTATACAGTTTTTCTTTATAAATTTAAATTTGTTTAATTCTAAAATTTGTACCCTATAATTATTAATTTCTTCAACTCTTGTTTTTTATTCTCAATAAGATTTTAGTATTACATTAGGAAGGGATACGAGAGATAGGGATTTCATAGAAGTTTATAATGGCTAATCTCTTTTATATTGTCTATTTGTGTTAACTTTTAATTTTGCATCGTACAGTACCACCTTACCTAAGGTACTAAAAAGCGTTGTATATTGGTTATATTGTTACACTACACGATGATAGAAATATTTCTTCGACACTGTTAGTTGAGGTGAGTTGGTTTCCCTAACTGAACTACCAGTGGTCTCAATAAATAGGGTCGTCGTGACACCGTCGAAGCTAGATGAATAAAATAGAGATTTTTCTCTCTATTCTCTTATGTGGAATGCTTATGAATTGGACCCACATCATAGGCAAGATAAAATCAAATATTAAAATACTATCAAATCTCCCAACCAGGACTCAAAACCTAACCTCCCATCTTCGCTAGGTCAGACAAAACGAGACTGACGCCTTTATAGACACATCCACTGGTGCAGTTTTTATGATGGCTGAAGTATCAAATAAAAATAGCCTAATATATTATCAACAAGCCTACCTATAAAATAATATTAATAAAATAGTATTATGCTAACAATTTTGACCGCTAAAATAAATATTGTATTATATTAAAGGATCTTTCCTATTTACATTTTATTTAACATATAATGAAAAATTCGGTGGTGTATTTTGTCTCAATGAATCCTTCACCTTTTTAAAAATTTAAAAATATTTCCCAAATTAAAAATTACTTTCACTAATTTAGAAAATACCTTGTTGAATTATAAATAGGCTTACTATTAACTAATGCTTTTAGCTTACTAACCAAAAGGTAGCAAACACAATTGTAGAATCTACAAAAGCAATAGTGTGTAAATATAAAAATTACACTTGAACACGGGAATCGAACCCGTGACATTTGGTATGTGCACAAATAATCTATCAAATAGATATCCAGGATTTGCCACTTACAAAGTATTATTTTTTTATCTCTTTAAGCCAGAGTTTTTAATGGACGTGTGTAGCCCCTTAGCTATTATGAGATAACGTTTATACCACAGCCACGGGGGATGATGGGGAGAGGATAATGGAGGGGCAGCTAAATTCTGGTGACCACCACACAGTGATCAATTGTAGATTCCGTCTACACTCAAATAGCCTATACCAGTCTTGACGTAATGGACTAACCTTTCAGGGTCAATGGTTAACGGTTACGTATAATTTGAATCATCAAGTACATAAGCTATTATATTCGTAAGAAAACGAAAATGTTAAACTATAAGTTTTGAGCACAGAGCTGAGTGTAACTTTAAATAGAACATGGATTATTTGAATTTCATAGTGCACAACTAGATCGAGATGCTTTATAAACAAATTTTTGTAGAGATTAGTATTTATATCTTTACATAGGCCCTATCGTTTTACTTAAAGTAGATACAATACAAAAAAGTGGATTCCAAATCTTACTTCACACAAATGCAAGTATACTTCCTTTAAATTCTGAATTAACGGGGGAGTGTAGGGTACACGAGAAGAGGTCAGAATTTTTACAGTTTTTATATCAAAACCTTTCATGGTCAAACTAAATATAATAATTCTCTACTAGAAACATAGATTTTATATTTATTCCAATGGTGAACTCAACAGTTCTTTAATATCTGACATGGGCGTTTTGAAATTTAATAAATTTTTTTCTCTTCACTTAAAAAGTGTATCATCTAATGACACTATTCCCACGAGATATTAAACAACTGTTGATATCACCATGTGTAGAATATTAAATGTTTTAGCTTTTACTGAAGAAATATTTTATTTCTTTTGTTCAATACAATGTTTTGCTATGAAAATGGCAAAACCATTTACCTTTTCTCACGTACCCTACCCCTCAACTTTATAGTCATCACCAACACAGTACAGAGTTAAAATGCCTATAATCCTTGCGCGTAGTAAGACGTGAAAAAAGAATTTTATCCTGGCCATTCCCTGGAAAGAAAATCAAATCAAACTTTTATCTTTTTTTAAATAAGATTCACAGACACAAACACGTCTCTTCAAAAACCCTATTTTCAAGAACCCTCCCGTTTATTTGTTCGTTACAAGAAACCTTTTTCTTTATTGGATCTTTTTGGTCATCTCAGTTGAGTCTATGAACAAGTCTATTAAGAATGACCAGTCACTTATTATTAAGGTGAAGGGAATAGACAGGGGAGGAAGAGGGCCCTGCAGGGAGGAAGAGTGCTGCCAAAGGGTGCCATATGCCCCCCATAGAGTTTTCGAGTACCTTTGTTCTGTCAGATTAGCGCTTCTTTCGCCCTCCCTCTCACGCCCCCAAACATTTCCCACAATATGACGGATCAGCTCCGTTAATTGAACATACGAACACCGCGCCGGCCAACCTAACAAAACGAAGAAAACTGTTAACCAGCAACAAAAAGGTTGGTAGAGCGTGTGTTTGTCCACGTGCCGTGTTTGGATGGACTTATTGGAAATTTGAAATGCAGATACTGGAAAGACATCGGTTCAATAGACATAAAGTTTGTGAACACAATTGAAGTTCGTTCTTTTTCATTCATGTGGTCTTGAATACATACCGGTACCTAACAAACTATTTAAAATTGTACACAGTGGGACTAAATATCAAAGATGAAGAAAAATATATATTTTTAAAAGGAGTTGTTATATACATATTTAATTGGTTATATTTTAAATCCTGCCATCTCTATTTTACTTTAAAAATTGCAATGAAATATGAGTACACAATACAAAATAAATTCACTGATTAAAATAAAATATATTTGACACGTAAATAAACTTAAAGACCACATATAGGATCACTCTTCTAATTTATTTGAATTCCAGAAACGGATATATCAATGTTTCTATTTATTAAATAGTGATGGGGAGTGTGACATGAGTTGAAGATCATCCATACTAACGTGAAAGGAGCGTGGGAAAACCACAATGACTAATCACTAGAGCCCCATAAAAATTGTTTTATTTTTAGTTAAATTACGATTTTTTAATTTCACTTTTCGGTGTTATTATGTGTTTATTTAAAGTTACATGTTATCTGAGGTATTATTTACATATTGAGACAATGTATACAAAATTAAAATTGATTATTGAAACCTTTTATATTGGCTTTAAAATTCTTTGTCAAGTTTGTATGCATATTTCACAATTTTTTAGCCTAAAGTTAGCTTACACTACAGCAAAATACTAATCAAATTACAGCAGGGTCAAAATTTCTGCTTAATTTCTTCTTAATTTCGTGTTTTTTAAACATTTTTTTTGTTGTAAAAGCAGTGTTATTTCGTTTTATAGGAGGCTTTCGAGTAACAAGACCATTTCGTTTTATTTCGCTTTTCAAAAACATTGTAAATCATATCTAAGAACTATCAAAGGAAGAGGTACTTGATTCCATCTTTGTATGCCACTTTTAGCTTTATCTCATTTCACCATATCTACGGGGATCTACTATTCACACATGAACACGATATCCCCACTGAACACTGACGATGTTCAAACCCTTATATGCCTACCAAAAGGTATATCTCCAGGGTGGTATATCGAACCCTTTTCATCTCAAGGGTGAAATCTGATAATAAGTTTGCACCGTGGAACCAAGATATATTTAGTAATACCGTAAACCTAATAAAGGCCAACATAAATAATATTATCAAGTATAACACCTATGCTCAGTCAGTAGCGTATCTGTCTACTATCTTAAAGTTCCAGGATTCGATTCCTGGCATGACCGAAATATTAACCATTGGGGAAATGTTGGTTTCCCCTTTCAAAATTATGAATTGAAATCTGGGGGTTGGATGTTGTGTCTGTTTTAGATTAAAGTTAGTCGATATCTCAAATAAATGAAAATGAACTGTTAATACAAAATATTTTCTATGCTCATATAAATGGTATTTTTTGTTGATAGGATCATTCAAATTTACTGCTAGGAAATATGTTTATTTATTTCCCAAAAATTTATTATGAAATATGCAAGCGTACACACACTTTCAAAAAACAACCGAGCATTATAAATATTATGTATTCATACATATTTTTACTAGTCGATTAAATGCATAATATGATTTTATCAAGAACTTTAAGATAAACATATTTATTTGAATCATTAACTGTTTCACATCTACCACCCAGGGTTTCACTTATTCTTCCTCCGGATACTGTGAGGGCCTCATTTTTAGTGCGTAGAGGCCGCTTTTGGCACGTAAGCCTCTAGTTGAGTACACTGACTTAGACTATGTGGTCACCAGTACGGATATTTGGACAATCACATAAAATTTAATAATGGTGGATTTCCTATAGACTCATTTGGTTATTTTGTAAATATCGGTTTTTCCATAAGCCTAATTATTTATTAGACTCTGCACGATTCTGAATTCAGGATTGTATTTAAGATTTCACCACTATTGTTGGGCCACTGTGTATGTCAGCTGCGGTCTTGAAAGGTGTACCCATGTTTTTGTTTGGAGAACATCCAATTAAATCTGTTTTCATCATTTGTTTGTAATAGTTAGTTTAAGGTTTTTTATACCTACTTTTGTATCTTTTTTGCCTATATAAGATTGGGCACATCTTAGCACTTTAAAAGAAGGCCCAATCATAGCCTACAAAATATATTTATTTTAAATTTCGTCTTACAAACTATCTGGGATATCAGCATTTAACTAAACTAGTGGAGTAGAGATGATGTAGGTAAGGTTTGGATATACTTTATAGGAAGATGTACCCGTTTTTTTTTTGGCAGAAAGTGGAAAAACCATTTAGACAATAACCTTCAATCTTTCATATTGAAATTATCTTCTTTCTTTTCTCTATGAATGTACCCTGCACCAACTGGAACTCCAATATATACGTCATGGGCCATCCAAACAAGACGAGTTCAGTGGTTAGAACGCTTGCCCCCCGATATGAGCTATTTCATGTGAGCATAGCTGTTTTCTTTATTAGCTTACGTACTAATACTCTTTTTATTCCAATGTGTATTAAGGGCACACAATTCTTGATTCGTGATATCCTCACAATGCAGAATTATTATGTAAATGATTGTTTCAAAGCCTCAAAACCATCAAATTCAATCTTGTGGCCTGATTAAAAAAACTATTTTACTTATTTGAGGAAGGTTAGTTTCCATCCCTTTACTCTGAAATAAGTACCGTGACATTTCAATTAAAATGTCTTTGGAAATAAACGAATTCCACCATTTTATGAATTTTTTAAACTACAAATCAAAATTCCTGATCCGAACCATATTTTAAAATAACCAACAAATTTACCCACTTAGGTCACCAGTTGGTTTAGGAATGCGTTGCTGTTGCAATAGACTAGAATGCCAATGATTGTAAATAAGGGTTTGAATCTTGGTCAGGTGTACTCAAATAAGTGTTCATTATTGACCCACGCAATTGCGGGTACACTTCATCTAAATTCAACCTTCCTCATCACTAACATAATAGCGTAATTAATATCATAACTGATACTAAGAAATGGTGGATTTTTTTTTTCTTAAATAATATGGTATTTTTGGACGGCTGAAATGCTTTTTAGTGCTCAGGTAGGCAGTCTCCTTAAACCTGAGTCTGTTTAAAATATCTTAAAATATTTAGGGACCTTCTGTACTTGTATCGTCCGAGTTTATTTAAATGGAGATCTTAAAAAGAAGAGAAGGGCCATGAAGTTGTAATAACGCGTGTAGCGGTCACTTATATAATAAAAGAGATAATAATAAAGACGTGAATACTTCATAGCTTTTGCCACCCAAGAGGTTTTCCTACAGTTTGCACAATTATTGTTCTATAACCTCCGCTTTACACCTCAATACACCCCCAAAACTAGAAAAGTTGTTCGTGATAAAAGGAGGAAGCAACGAAGTAGTGTCGGCTTTCTTGAATACCAGATGGACAAGGGGAATGTCATATTTTGGGAGAGACAAGGTTCCACCCACTATTGGCCGGGTTTGTGAGTGTTTTGGGGGAGTAGAAGTTCTATTGTCTGCCATGAGGAGGCTGTAGCTCATTCATTAGAAGCAGAACTTGTCACTTGAACAATGCTGTCAGATTATCAGTAGCAAGAGAAAGCATGTCAAACGTTCCGTCATCTTATCTCTGTCCAGATATGACGTTCACTGGTGTACCTTTTATTAAAGGTATATATGGTACATCACAATTTTCATAGAAAGAGCTGTTTTGAGAATACAAACTTTTTTTGTCGACTAACATTGACAACATTTTACTACTCTGAATATAATTACTCAAGAAACTGCATGGATACAAATAGGAAACACCATTGATATATTATTTTGTTTTGGTACGGTCAATCTTTCCTAAATATAGAAATGTTTCCAACGCTGGTTCGTTAATAATGGCATTAGCTCCTTCTACACCAACACACTACCTTCCGACATAATTAAAAGTGAGGGGACTTGGAAACATTTAACAGAGAGCAAGTGAGGATAAAAATGTTCTCTATCAGACTCGGAGTTGCCTCAGAGGTGATTGTTATTTTATTATTAAGTGTTCTGTCTTAGAACAGGCCCATTCATTTTGTCAGCGAACTTAGACAGCCAATGCTATGCAATACATCCTCTTTCTTAAGCTCTTCATTCCCTCAACATTTTCTTCTATGACGTCATGTAGAAGACTATTCCTCCCAAGGATATGTACGATCCAGTTTGCTTCGTGCAGAAGAATCACATACAAAATGGTTCTCTTCTCACCCACTCGTCTTTGAACATCTTCATTTGCCACCCTGTATGTCCACCTGATTTTCTCAAGTCTTCTTCAGCACCAATTTCAAAGCTCTCAAGCATTTCTTTTCCATCTTCCAAAGAGTGAAATTTCTGCTCGATATAGCAGGATGTTCCAAATGTAACATTTCGACCGTTTCTTTCTCAGTCCCAAACTCAACTTATTGTTCAGCAGTATCCTCTTTTTGTCGAGAGCTTCCTCAGTTATGGCAGCTACTTGACCTGCTCTATCTTTCCAACTCCTTGATTACATTTTTTATTTTCAGTAGCTGTTCATATTTTGAAATCACCATCACTAATGTTTTTTTTTATCTCTATGCCACATACCTCCCTATATTCACCAGCAAGTCCATAATTTCCTGCAAATCCTCTTTATTTTTGGCCAGCAATGATAGATAATCTTTTTTTTTAATTGTGATGATTGTGATGCATCCTCCTTTCCCGAAATTACTAGTACCTCTAGTACTTCCCTGACCAGCCATTCTCCAAACAATTTGAGCCTACTGGGTGAGAAACAGCATCCCTCTCTCACTCCTCTTCCTATATCTATACGCTGCAAGTATCTCCATCATCAGCCTCCCTTCACTTGTTGTCCTAGGTACAGGTTTGCATTCAGCCTTCTGTCCCTCCAGTTGATGCCGATCTTCTTGAGAATTAAAATCAGTTTCTTCCAGATCCTCTATCGAACACCTTTTTCCAGTCAATGAAATTAATGTGGACATCTTCCTTGACTTACAGTTCATTTTTCTGAAATCATGTTTATCATCCCGATGGATCTTTAGTGACTTTTCCTTTTTCTGAATCTAAATTGATTTACTTTTTATCACACTTCTGTCTTATGTCTCAGTCGCCTGTTGAGTATTCTTGCCACGATCTTTCCCGCATGAGATATGAAGTTGATGGTTCTGTGGTCACTGCATTTCTTCCTGTTATAGGCAATTTATCTATACGCTTTAATGAATATTTTCAATGAGCATTGGGATATTTGAAAGTAAAGTTATTTTATCTTTAATTAAAAAGCTCCTGTTAAAATAATAACCTAATAATTTTGCAATGCCCACGGCAGATAATCAGACTCTGATAATTTAAATTATAAAATTAAAATAAGAGTATCTTGTGTTGAATTTTTTTTTTTTCTATTTTGGTTAAACAAATTATTTTTAGCACCAAGTCTTACTACTCATTGGATTATATGATTTGTACTAATTACGTTACTAGTTTAGGGACGAGGAAGTTTGAATTTAGAGGAAGTGTACCCGCATGTGCATGGAGAAAAAATAGGAAACCTTTGAGGAAAACCCAATTTTAATAGACCCAACCGGGATCTAACCACAATCTTCCTGTTATCGATATTTTTTCTATTACGATGCTAGAGCCTTAGAACATGCAACCACCAATGTAAATGGTGAAAAAAAGTTTTTATTCTAAAAACTGTAGAAATACGTCCAGTTACTCACTCACATCTCCTTCCATTTCCCTTAGACCATTATCTTTCTCATAATCCTTACAGTAGCAGAGATGGTAAAGAGAGACAAGAGCTGTTTATCTCGATGGCACAACAATAGTTTCATACAACAACGAGAGCTGCAGATAGAGAGAGAGAGACTGGTCGTGTTGTTACTTGTGAGGATAATAGCTAATCATCTTGAAGGCCCCCCCTATTGCCCACCTATTAAAGCAACACATCCATTGGGTGTGCGCGCGGTTGAGGTGTAGAAGAACTCTTGATCTTTAAGTACAAGACCCCGCTTGTTTCCTGACTGGCTTAAAACGCCTAGCGTGCATACAAATACCACAAACTACAATGACAGGATTAGTTATTCTCGACGTGTCGTCTTGATAGGGACACGCTACATGGCTTCTAGCTACTTTGTCCCGTGTCTCCTTCTAGGTGAGTATTTATTGTGTCTGTTGCCTACCCACCAAGGAGTAGGTTTGTCTTGAACCGCGTCTTACTACCCATCCGGGATATCCGCATAGAAATACACTAATGCTAATGGG
>JBCFYV010005286.1:0-12966 GCA_039000515.1 Timema cristinae
TTCAATCTTGGCGCTCAAAAGAAATATCTTATTGTTACTTTATTTTTAAAAAACAAAAAATCTTGTTTTTTTAATTTGCAAACGCCCAAAATAATTTTAAATATTTGTGAATTTTAATTATAAAAAAAGGTTACTATATGGTTGGCTTTTTTTTCCTTTTTTGCGCCCAAATTTCTTATTTTAAAAAATTTTCATAGTCAACCCAACTTTCCCCAAGTCAAATATCTTGCGTTATAAATTTTCTTTTTATTTTTGTAATATTTTTTGGTAGTTTTGTAAAGGGCTTACTCTATTTATTTTAAAAAAGCTTGATATTGCTTAAAGTCGATACGTTTTGATTACTATTTTTTGGTTACTACTATTTAACTCCCTTTGGAGTTAGATTTTTGGGCAACGAAGAATTATAATTATTTGATAATTAGCTCTTTTTTTACTCATTT
The DNA here is from genome assembly GCA_039000515.1 of Timema cristinae. Taxonomy (NCBI): domain Eukaryota; kingdom Metazoa; phylum Arthropoda; class Insecta; order Phasmatodea; family Timematidae; genus Timema; species Timema cristinae. Next base: position 441 of record JBCFYV010005286.1, read on the forward strand.
ATAGTTACTCACATTTTTTTGATTTGATTGGGCTCTTTAAATCCGGGTTGTAACACTCCATGTTTTATACAAGTTGAAAGTGAGCTGAAAGTGAGAAAAAAATACCCTTTTTCATTAAACATTGAAATTTTTTGAATTTAGTATATTATATAATAGTAAATTATTATTAGATCCTTTTATAACTAATATTTTTTCTAAAAGCCCAAAAATTACTTTTTTAAAATATTTTTTTTTATATATATATATTTTTGAACACTTTCATAATCACATTTTACTGAATCCATCATGGGGATTGTCAATCCCTAAACCCCTCGTTGGAGGGGGTTTTTTTGATCTGGGCTTCACTGCCCCGGTCATTCCAAATACCTAACCGAAGAGAACTACATAACCACAAACAAACAACATCCAAATTTAACTAACAACAACGCGGGGTAATCACCTTAAAAATTTAAAACTTTTTTACTCTACGTTTTTTTACTTTAGGCACCGGAACTAGAATTTTTTTCCCAAAATTACAAAAGTACACCCCTATCCCTACTGACTAATCTATCCATGCCCCTCATTACACCCTATCTCTTCGGTTATTCTAATTTTATCCTCCCACCGCAGGTCTTCTCAATGCTCTTTTTCATTGGTTAAAACCGGGGAAAAACTCTGAACATGGTTTTTAATTCTCCCATTCGGGGTTTATGTCCTGCCCACCATAATCTAAGGGAAAATTTTTTATCCTATCACGTCTGGGAATTAATAAGGGGATTAACTCATCATTTAAATAAACTCCTTTACTCCCCTTGCCCAAACCCTTTTTGGTACCAAATATCTTCCTAACATTTGGGCTTTAAAATGATACGTCTTAAAAAAGTGTGCAGAGTAACATTTCTTAAACGCTTTTGGGTATACTACATTAATATCAATTGCTCAGCAAAACAGAAAGTTCGAGATAAAAGGTAATTAAACACTTTATCATTTTTATTTTTCAAAGAGTCCTTTCTCCCCTAACAAGCCCTTGGTGCTACTAATAAAAGTAGAGGCGCGACTGCAACAACTGAAAACAAAAAAATAATTTTCCATGGGTGTCTCCTTTTGGGGAAATTAAAAAACGAAAAACGACGCGTTTTAAATTTTAAAGATCGATTAAGTTATTGTTTAGGTAATAAGATCTATTTTGGTATTAAAACAAAAGTGCCTTAGAAAACACATTTATAATGTATTTTTAGCCACCCGTCATAATAATTATGGCTCTTTTTTAAGTAAGAAGTATGCTTCCATGCATCATGCCATTAGCATAGAAAATTTTTAATGATACGGGATATCGACGTAAATAATTCTTAGATCTTTTTATCAAAGCTTAAAATAATGAAAGCAAAACCGTTTTCTCAGTTACAATTCTCATAATAGAGATCGCCACTAAGCGGGAAAAAAATTTATTTACTATTTTTAGTTCAACAAGTTTACTGCCGGATCGTCACCTACACTTTTGAGATCAAGGTTTGTCTAAGAAAGGTCGGGACAAATTTGAAATTACTATTTTTTATGTTTCAACACAGTGTTTTACAAAAAATAACCTAATGTTTAAAAATGAATGTTTTTGGGATATACGCTAGCTTAAAAAGTCTATAATTATTTAAATTAATAACTCAAACTATTTAAAGTAAACCCACCTAAACCATCCATACCCAAAAAACCCAATCCAGGTTGGTCCCCTCAAGCACCATCATAGGTATAAAGTGAAAGAGAATACTCAAAAGCCGGGTATAAAAGGTTAACTAACGGACCTAAAATAAAAAATAAAATTATATACACTTTGTTTTACCCCAAAAGTAAACAAGCTTATTGTATTTGAACCACAGATCTAAAAGTGATGTTTGAAAGTTTAGTAACCAAAATATTTTGAAAACATTTTACTTTAAAATGACCACCTATTAGCAAGGAATTATTTTCAAATTTCCAAAAATTATGAAGAATTAATCAACAATAGAAAATGTACACATAAATTAGGGCATTTCAGTCAGTTACATATTTAGGTTTATGTACACACTCTAAACCCCATAGAAATACTTTTTTTTTAGCAATTATTGTAAAATACAAATTAAACAGCATAATTAAAAAATCACTCAACTTTATACACAAAAAAAGAATAAAACAAATTTGTTTTAAAGAGTAAGATGCATCCCCCCTTAGCCCCAAAAAAAAATGGCCCAACAAAATACTATTTAAGGTAAGATGGTTTTAGAAGAAAAACCTAATTTTACTTCAAATTTGATTGAGCCATTTTGTATTCCTAAATTGTTTACTACTGTACCTTAAAGGGATAGTTCTTTCTTTGATGTGGGTTTTGCACTCCCTATCGATATCAGAATAATTATCGGGAGAGTACCGAATACAACAAGCCCAGTTTATTGCTAATCCATTAAGGGTTAACAATATCTTCTCCTGCAGGGAGATCACTGCAGTAAAAGCGACACAAGAAAACTGGAAACAACATGTCTAAAAGTGATTAATACAGACTAGAAAACCAAGCTCTAAACTGAAACATTCGTAAGTACGCTGTAAAAATTTAAATTATGAACTACATTCGTGGGTCAGTGATAGTTAGATTCTTTCAAAATTATCACTATTTTGTTTTAAGAGTGGCTAGCTACCAATATATTAAACTCGCGTAACATGTGTTATGTAATAAAAAAAATTATGTATGTATTTTTTTAGAAATGGGTAATGTTAGATTTAAATGGCAATAAATATCACCTATGATAATAATTTTCTTTGTTTATTTTATATTGGGAAAAAATAAAGTTTTGTCATGAACTAATAAGACACAATTTACTTACAGTAAGCTAACACTTCCCCCCTCACCAACGAAGCGGAGGATTCGTTGGCTGTCTGTGACGGTGTAAGTTACAGAAGGTCATTAGAAACCCTTTTAACTTTTGGGGGATAGGTTTGTAGAAATAAAACGAACTCTTTTCTCTTCTATCATTTGGGTCACTATCTTCATCCCAGTTGGGTATCTATAACATAAAATACACCGGAGGGTTTTTTATAGAGACAAAAAAAAACTTTTTGTTTTGTTTTTTTAATACCACAGAGACTTGTTAAAATAGTTGCATACATTTTCAAAACACACAAGTTGAACAATTAATTTTTCATTTGGATGAATATTATAATTAGGGTTTCCTTAATAAGTGATATAATGTATTTAGTTCATGTTTCTATAGTTTTTTTTTAGTTCTTAAAATGCTTGAATACTTAGTGTAAGCTATTAATGTTTTTAAATTTTAGCACCAGCGTCTTACTACCTCTTCAGGTTTTAACGCAAGCTTTTAGTTAATTTACTACCTAAATTGAAAACGGTTCTGATATAAAAGATAACAACTAAAGCCAAGGTATAATACACTAATCCTTAATACTTAATCAAATGTTTATCAATCCAGTTTATTTAAGATCTTTTTGCTATGTTAAATTCCTCCAGCCAACATTGGCCTTATTTGAACTTATGCTTTTTCCCTGAAGTTTTAATCAAGAAGTTAAGTATCACCCTAATGATGTTGTGTGGCTATTTTGATTACTCCATTGTGATTAAATTCACTTTTTAAAATGTTTATCTAATAAATTACCCTCTTGATATGATTTAAATGTAATCAAACTCAAAAGGGTCTTATTTTTTAAGAATTTCAACTCTTGGGCTAAAAAATTGACTTAAAAGACAAATAATACCGAAGGAAAATTAAAATATAAGCAACATTTCTAGTTTAAACACACATTCATTTCCCCAGTATTAAAAAATTCAGCACTAGCTACATTTGATAATAATACCTAGGAGCATAACGCAAGCTGCTACAATACTGTAGGCCACAGCGTTCCTATCGCCATCATGTCAACCAGTGCTGCAGGTTAAAAATAACGCCCATGATGGCTGAAAAAAAATTGAACCTTTAAAAAAAAATCTCAGACAACAATTACAAACAAAAAGGAATTATAATAAAAATTTTCCCACGTCTGATGTTTATAATTATTATCAAAATTGAATAGACTAAAAAGAATTTTTGGGATATATTAATTTTTCATTTACTTCATATAAAGGGAAATACTTAAAATTTAAATCAATAAGGTTGTTAAATAGATTGATAGAAGTATAAGGTAAGTAGATAGATGAATACAATTGTTTTAATAATGATTTCTAAGTTTGTCCACCGTGACATTACACAAAAATTTTGTGTATCTTCTACCTAAAGTTCAATTTTCATAACGAAGAGCATTTTAATTAAGGTAATTCATTTTTATGGCAAACATTAAATACAATTATTATTATTTGTATTTCTTTTTAAATATAGTTTTTATAAATCTATCAAATGGGGAGAGCTGCATACCCCAAATTAAATTTACGTCTCAATACGTGAAAGTAAAATTATAGTAACTTTTCTAGCGGCATAATGAAAATTGTACTACAGATTAAATCCGCGAATGGCCGTGATGGATATAGGGGTGTATATGTATACCCGTGAGGACTCCAGCGAGAATAGTTCCAACTACCGGGGTCTTAGTGCGAGAGTTGACCTTGCCCAAGAATCTGAAGACCAGCCCGTCTTTGGGACAGGGCGTAGATGACCTCTGGCAATGGAAACAGGGCCCCCCAAACAAACTGTGAAACAGACATGGAAAATTTCTGAGGAGAGATGTATACAGTAGGAGGAAAATATTTTAATAAATTGTACACACACAAATTTAAAAAAACCAAATCAAAAACAGTAAACATACTAACTTATTACAAAATTAACAATTATTTTCCTTTAGTGACGTAACAACTTGTCTATAGATAAGGAGCCTAAATGACGTCCAATCCACTCACTGCCAAAATAAATAATATGTTTGTCCGTCCTGTTCGTTGCATGGAGATGAAAACAGTTATCGGTAAAATAGACGAAAGTTAATTTTAAGTTATAATATTATATGACTAATTTTCACACAGAAAGAAGTGCCCGAAAGATGATTCAATTAAAATTTGGTTAAACAATACACACAGCCTTTATGGACAGGTACGGGGGAATAGTAATCCTGTTTATGATATTTAACCACCGTAAATTTGACTCCTAAACAAATAATATAGGAACATTCTTTACTCATTAAAGAAAAGTCATAATTTTCCCAAATAAAAACGTGCTAAAGTCTTTCGATTTCCCTTTTTTTTTTCACAAAGCTCACTTCGTTTATCCTAAAATGTTAGAAAATTTAAACTGCTTCCATAGTATAATAAAGCCAAGGTAAGACTGGTGGGCCTTTGAGGTTATATACATTATAATACTTTTTTAAATAAATTAAATGATTTTGAGGAGATTGTGAATTGGAATAAAATGTCCTTTAAAATCCAACGCACAATACTACTGATGATAAAAAAAATGGTGTGTTGTACTTATGTACGCGCTGAGAAGTTTAACTTCTTTGGCATCATTAAATAATAAATTCAAAAAATTGAATTTTAAGTTTAAAAAATTTTTAAATATTTTTTAAAATTTTCTTAATTAAATATTCACTTTTCATTTTTATCAAAGTTTTTCTTTAAAATTTTTTGGGTTAATTTATTTTTATAAATATTTATTATTTATTCAATTTAATAATAAATATTTAAAAATTAATATTTAATTGATGTTCGATTTAAAGTTTTAATATACAAATTTTTTTTTAAATGTTTATTTTAAATTTTATTTCTTTTTTTTGAAAATTAAATAACCAAAAATTTAAATTATTTAACAATAATAATTTAATAATATTTATTATTAAAATTATGTTAAATAAAAAAAATTTTTTAATTTTATAATCAAATAATAAATTATCGGATAGTTAACCTCAATTTAAATGAGCACTTGAAAAAGTCTAACCAATTTTTATTTTTACTAATATTTACGATAGAAAAATATTTAAACAAAATACATTTAAATACTAAATGATAAATTTTACACATATTAAATTCGCACTTTTAAAACTAAAACCCCTTGTTGTGAAAGTAGAAACTAGAAACAAAGTGGATAAATATTATATATATGAACACACTGATCAGAGGCGAACGAAGCGTTACCAACATGCGCGACTAACCCAAGGTATCTATTTCTATTTTGGTTTGTACTTCTTTTTTTTCGAGACTTAATGAGCGGTTTAGCTTCAACCTGTTACTTTTTGTTACAGTGATTTCGCGCGCTCTTAAAATTTCACTCTCATTCATTTTTTCAAAAAACGCGCCTAAAGAATTATAACTTCAAATAAATCACTTGGTTACAAATAACAGATGGCCAATTAGAGTGAGATACTATACCTGGCGAATAGACCAAAAAAATTGGCGCCAAATTGACAATCCATTTGCGCCAAAGTCCGAAAACCGGACCTCTAAAATACCGTGGGGTAATTGGCAGACATCGCCGGGTCCACAAAAAATAAGGTATCTTAGGGAGCGCCATTTATGTTAAACTTTTTTTGGTAATTTTAATTTGTATTGACAAAAGTTCAAAAGTTTTGAGACGGGGGTGGACTCCGCAATGAGGATGCAAAAGAAACCCAAAGGGGATAGTTAAGGGAAAAGAAATTGTTTTGGAAAAAACCTCAAGGGGAGACCAAGAATAACGGGAGAATCAATAACAGCAAGTGTGTAGTGAGAAGGAAAAAACTGGAAACCCAAATAAAGGAGGAATAATGGTGGAGGGGATAAATAAAACTGAAAGGAACTGACACGGACCTGTAAACAGAGTGGTGGTGGATGAAGAAGATGATGATATAGAAAGATGATGAAAGATTTATGAAGATAAACTTGCTGCCCGGTAGTAGGGCCACATAAAAGTGAGCACTGAGAAAAACTCCAAAGTAAAGGCCAAGAATATAATCACAGCGATAATAACAATCGCAAGAGGGATGGATTTTTTCTGAGGGTTTTCAAGCTTCTTCCCTGAAATTTATTATTCGTGTAATCCAGCGGGTAAATCTTTTTTGTTTAAACTTATATATATATCACAAAAAATTATTTCCATCTCCCCCAGTTGTTTGGCGATACAGTCAAAACCCACGAACCCGTAGAAGCAAGTGGCAGCACCCTTGACGACCCCTTCCAAACCCAAAAGGAAGAATCCCCCAACGCCCGCATCCGTCAAAATTGCTGGTACATCTTCCCCGTGGGATTTGCCAGTTGTAAATGTCCGCTGGAAAAAAACAAAACATTTAAGAAACCTTCCTAGTCCTTTAAGACATCGAATATTAAGATAAGGCACCTTTAAAACGGGTTTAGTTAGAAGTTTTGTAGTATTAATTTGTATCGAAAGTTGCGCACGAAGCCAGCCATACAGTGACTTTATATTTTTAAAAATATAACTGTGCATACGCTCAAATCATACGCATCTAATAATAATTTATTTAACTACGGGTAATTTAATAGGACAAAGAAGGTATAACTTAAAGTAAATGCACCCAAATCTGCGTGCCAGGAGAGTGGAAACCGTTTAGAGATAAAAACAAAATACTTCTCGTAAAAATTAACATGTAAATTAACATTTAAAAATTTATGATAAAATACCTTTAAAATGCACCGGGTTAAAGATACGTACAACACAACGGCTACATTGACACAGTGAAGATATTATTGATGTTTGATGATTCGTGCACATCCGAATGCGAGGGCAGCTGCAAAAAGTTCATCAAAGACAAAAAATTTAAAGAAGTAAAAAGGTAGAACCTTCAAACAATTAGTCTAATGCAGTTTAAATTTTATAGTTTGTAATTTTATCCACACAATACATAAATTTATACACAAGCAGATACATTATTGGAATCGTAAATCAATAAACTTACTAAGTCATCAAAATATTCAAATATGCTACCGCAATGCCTTTGCAACTTATTGACATAGCAATGAGTACAAAAAATTACAAACAAAATTCAGCAAAGAGAATAATGGCTTTGTTAAATATTGTGGGTAGGCATTGCCTGAACGGGGAGTCCAATTACAGAACTCCATAACTGTAAAGGGAAAATGCACCTTTTTGCCCTAACTGACTCAGGGTGTATGCAATATTGTTTAAATATATCAACCATTTGCAGGGAAAATTTGACTATGCTAGGCGTGGTCCCATAATTTAATAGTAAACATTATCTATTGATAAAACTTACACGCAAACAGAAATGACCAACCCAAACGCAAAGAAGTCGGGGTACTCGGAAAAAAGTACGAAAATAAATTTTGAGCTATTTCTCGGAATTTATTTCTCATGGCGTTGTCGAAGAGTGCGTCGATGTAGTGCTCAAACCCGCGTCCCACACTTGCTCCCCTGAGGAAAATAACTGGGACATTTAAGGTAAAGTTGACCAGCAAAAATTGGGATACAGATATGTTTGATATTTACAAATAAATATGGGAAAAGGTTTTGGAAAGTAGTAGCTTTAACTTGAAGAAATAAATGCTTATAATTTAACAAACTTGGTATTTATACAAAAATTTTTATAGGACTTTTCAAAATGTAAATGTTTATCCAATGAAACTCAAGTACTAATAAACTACAATAATGACATCTAAGTGGCGTATTTTGGTACAAATTAAATGGTTATTGGTAAAAAATTGGATTGTTTAATTAATTTTATCGAATCTCCCCTGCTTCACATAAAATCGTATTAACTTGCATACAGTGTTTTCATTTTTTAACAAAGCATTTAATAACATGTAAATATGACTGATATAAGTTTATTTTACAACATAAAAAGCAACATGCAAAATACACAAGAAAATACTTTTTTAAAATGATTGGGCTAACCAAAAAAAAAAACCTTAGATTTTCGTTTTAAAGGAAATAATCCCTTTTGAAACCTATGGGCCCTGCAAACGTTGCTGTATGCACAAAATATTCTTTCATTAAGGATCTTGTGGGTGCTAAGTTTTGTATAAAATGTTGGTTTTATATATATATTATAATAAAAATATTTTATTTTAAAAATTTAAGGGGTTTTAAACAAGGGAAAATTCAAACCACATAAATATTAACAAACCATGTCGAAATTTTGCATAAAATTTTTCTTTTTTTAAAAGCCCGAAGTTGGGTTTAAAAAAATCACCCAATGAAAATACTCTAAACACGAGGTTTCCCAAACCCAATTTGGTTTAAACCGACAAACTCTCCCACCAGACGGGAAAATGTAAAATAGGGGGACCCGGCTTTTGGGGCACCGCTCCAAACTCACATAGCACGCCCGGAAACAGGGGGACGTCACATATCACAAAAAAGAACCCCCCCAAACACGTTTGATTTTTTTTCGAAAACCACTTGTTTTACAGCCCAGGGTAAAAAAAAACGGGGAAAAAAATTTCCCCCCTGTAATAAATTCCCCCCCCTCTAAATTTATTTTTACTCCCTTGAGGGTTCTTGGAAACGAAGCTGAAAGATGGGCTTACATCAAACTCCAAATAGCTTTTCGAACAATTTTTTTTAAAATTTACCTTGAAAAAACCCTTTAAAATTTTTTCTAAGGTTTTCCCTTTTTTATAAAGGGTCAGGGGTAAACATTTTAAAAACTTTTTAAAAAAACCAATTTTTAAAAAAAAAAAATTAAGGGCACCCCCGAAAAGGGTTGTATAATTATAAAATGAAATTTAATAACCAACCAAATTTTTAATTTTTTATAAAAATTTTAATTTCAAACAATTTCCGTGGGGAAAGCCCCCCAACCCCCTTTGGTTAGGGCCAAAACCCTTTTTAAAAAAAAACCCCTTTTTTGGGTAATCCATCCCCCCACCCTCACACAAATTAATAAGGTCCCATGCTTTCTGACCTCGAACACTGGACGTTTGGGCCGATCATGAAGGGCAAAACACACCGGGCCGACGGGTCTTTAACAGAACCCCCCAGGCGTAAACCCCGGCCCCAACTCCCCTTTTTCCCGAATTTCCCTTTAGTCAATCGCAACACTCGCCGGGGTCACTTTCCCCTAACCTACGTCATGCTCGAGTTTGTAGAGGAATAAAAACATATATCTAGAATTGGCGACAATGGCCCTACCCCTCATCAATAATCGGGCTGTGGCGTGGACGCGCCATTACCCATGCACAACCATGTCTACCTTCTTTAATCTGGTTTTTACGTATCTTCGAGTATTCCCGCCACAATGACATTCCAACGGCCACCGCGCCCAACTAGTGTTGCCAACTTTGTGGGTTTCCCGGAACATTTACCTCCATCTGTGTAAGTGAACCCTGTATCCTTGGTTCAGGGGCAAAACAATTTAAGATTTACTTATGGCATTAAAACGGTAATTAGGATTAGAATTGAGGTTTTTATGTATTAATTCATAATAGTATCGTGGATAGGTCGTTTACAAAAAAAAAAAAAACCACGATCATTTCAACAACTTAATATTTTGTTATCCGTTAATTTGAATGTGTTCGTTTTGTAGTTAATCTTTAATATTTATAACTTTCTTATGTTTATTAGAAGTAGCTTTGTTTAAACGAATATTAAAAAGTAGTTCATTTTTGATTATAATGTTTTTAATACTCGCATTGAAATGATCGCTGCTTTTATAGTTTAATTAATTATTCACCGCTAGAGAACTAGTTAGTCTTTTATATTTTATAGTTGGCTAAACACTTGTAATAGAGGAAACGTGAGTGGAGATCTGTATTTTTACAGTTTTTTTTATGAAAAAAAAAACCTTTTTTTTGGACCCAGGTAAATAAAAAATGTTAGTCATATGATAATGCAATTGATCAGAAACTTCTTAAATAAGGATATTTAAATAGTTCTGGTAAATTCAACAATGACCACTAAATAATTCAACAAACTGTTGATACTAATCATGTGTAGAAAAATAAAACTGAAGTAATCTACTGGAGTGAATAATTTTTATTTTATAAGTGGCGAAAAGGTGTTTTTTTGACTCAAAAATTTGCAAGAATATGGACCATACCCTCGCGTTTCCTGATATTTCCCTACTTTTCGTTTCAATTTGGGAATAGGATAGCTAAAAAAAACAACTCAAACGGATTAATTGGAGTGGATTTTTGGGGGAGGGGGAATTTAATCGAATACCCGACTAATAAGTAAACGACTTACAAACCTAAATAAAATGTTTCCATGTGAATTGAGTCTGTTATCAATATAAATAGCCAAACCAGTCGAGCGGTTTCTCGAACCAGGGTCTGCAGGCCTGAAAGCGGCACTTGCAAGCCCTGATATTGTAGGATAATTCTCCCGGATGTAACAAGAGGCCATGACATAAGGACTATTTTATAGTTGGTAATGTGACGGTCAGTTGGGGACCACGAGAGCAGGAATTCTGTGGCATACTGGGCAAGTTGGTACTAGACTTCTTTAAGGAGGGAAGGGCGTCCGCAAATCATCTGAGGATCTTCGTCATGACCTTGAGAAGCGATACTCCTAAAAAATATATATATATATTGAAGTGTTTTCGTGCGTAGCGCGAGTTCAAGGCCACTTCGTGGAAGTTCATCAGCCCCTTGACGAACAAGTTTTCTACCCTCGAGTTCGATCGAAGAAAAACAGATCAAATAGTGCGAGTGTAACACGAAGATGTTAATTATTCCGGAGTATTTCAGATGAAACTGGCCGGACCAGTCATGCAGAGTGAACAAACAAATAAATATAAAACCTCGTTTACATATTCCGTAAAACTCTGCATCCTCATAGTCCTAAATATCCGTGGGATGGTTTTGTGCACACTCTTGGTATGTCCTTAGTCACGTGATATCGGGTCAACCAATGGAAAGTATGTTCCAGGCAAATTCTATAAACGCAAACCAACATGCTCATAAATGTATTTTAGTTAAAATGATGAAAACTAAATATAGTCATATTATAGTACACTTTAAACATATGTAACATATATATATGGGTGCTCCTAGAGAGTCCCTTATAAAGTATAATTTATTGATCTCATGACATCTTACAACCCTATAGTCACGGCCTACACCTAGAGCCCTTGTAAAGTATATAATATGTTATATGTGATCTCATGACATCTTACAGCCACTATATCACAGCCACAACCTAGAGCCCTTGTAAGATAAATATGTATTTATGTGATCTCATGACATCTTACAACCACCTATAGTCACGGGCCAACACCTAGAGCCCTTGTACAAGTGTCACTGTAGATATGTCTAGTGTATCACGTGACCGACCTCATGTACATTTAACTATGCAGCTATATCAGAGCTCGCCCGGAGCAAATCCTCTTTCGTTTGAAACATGCTTGCTCTTCTCCGTTGTCATGGCATGATTTATCTTTCTCCATGCCATTAGTAATCTTTCCATGCACGCTTTGCGCCCGAAGTCTTGTAGATGAATGCAGTTGTTCAAAGTAAGGCGTTGTTACACAATTATTAAATAATAGCCTTCCTCAACAAATGAATTATATATTATAACACAGTACTCGTTCACAATCCCACCTGACAGAACATTTCGTTGAAAAAATGCCTCTTCTTACTGTTATTATTTTTTTTTTTTATAATTTTTAAAAAATTTTTTTTTGGAAATGGTTTTGGGGA